>JACCIX010000424.1:0-33865 GCA_025506515.1 Flaveria trinervia | reverse complement strand
AACTACTAGTATATCCAAACATCAAGCAACAATAGTTCTCGCATGGATATCTTTGCATTTCTCTAACAACCTCCAATCCTTTGGAGTTTTGATTCTCAAACCTTCTAAACACACTCAGGAACCAATCTAAACAAATATTATTATGATAATCATTGGAGTGACACTAATCAATCACAATATAACATAGTATCTATTAGGATTCTGTGTGCTCAAGCGCTTAAACATTGAATGGTGGTTAGTACACTGTGATCCAAGTCGGGTATACACAATAGAAGCTTAGCAAACACCAAATAATATTTAATTGATGAGGAATGTTGTGATCATCAATTAAAATATTAAAACCAATTTAGACAATGGGTTTTCAAACAAGCTGCATATGACAGGAACAATTTATTAGGAAATTTGGTTTCAATTATATTATTGTATTTTTTATAGTTAGATGACATTCAAATTAAAAGGCTACATGTTATACATTAATTGGTTAGTTGTATACATTTAATAGGAATACCAAAGTTTAAGACCAGTAACATTGTAATGTCTAATTTTTAAAAGGGGGGGAAACCCATTGTCAAAGCCCTTTTGGCCGCCCCTTATTGTTTTTTCCTATTGGACAACTTTGTGATTAGATACAAACAATTAAGGGGCTTATTTTTGGCCTCTTGGACCAACATTTTCAGAGACACATGCAAAAAAAGCTCTCTCTCTCTTTCTCCCCTCTCAGTTTCGGAAACCAGCAGAAAGAAGGAGCCAGCAGCTTGTTTTGGTGTTCAATCCTAGCAAAAAAGGTGTTTTCTAATAGTGCTTGGGTATACGAAGCTGAGGATCTCTACATGAGTTCTTGGTCGATTCAAGACCAAAACACTCCTTAAGTCGATTTTGGCGGAGAAAGGTAGCATTCACAGCCTCATATGGCTGTGATTTTATGTACATTAAGTTTGTTCATAGCTGTCCATTCATATATTTAAGATCCCTATTGATTTGTTTGTTTTCCATCTTAAAACCAACTTAGAACGCAAATTTCAGATTATAAAATTGTTATAATCCTATACACGCTGCGTTTCTGAAAAGATTAAAAGGTTATACTATGTTTTAGTGTTCTTTCAAACCCTTCAATGGCATCAAGAGCCGGGTTATATGGATGGCTTGCTGATTTCATCTTTTGAAATTGGTTAAAAGTGATATTAGATATGTTATAGGCTGTTTTTGGGCTGGACATTATATCTGTTAAATCCCCAACTTTCAAGGTTACATTGCACATGCTTGTGATTAAACCAGGAAAGATATGTATGTTGAAATGTTGGTTGTTTGGACAATGATTAAACCCAAAATTCAGTTATGGTTGGCTGAAATTGGGGTTTAAATGGGGTTTTCATTATTGAATAGATGATATGATCATTGGTGTTAAGTGCATAACTAGCTTGGGTTTTGTGTTGTTGGTGTTTCATGTGGTTGGTTTATTCATTCAATTGGTTGTAATATTTGTGTTTATTCATTTGGGTTGTAATTATTCATTCATTTGGTTATGTTAAAATCGAGTAGTTCATTTCCTTTACTAGAAAATGTATAGGATACAATTTGTAAAGGAAGATGTACAAGATTTCCAAAAAGACCAAAGATGGACACAAAGACCAAAAACATGGGCATTTGGATGTGGTTTCTAGTGGGAGGTTCATGGAACTTATGATAGTTGACACTTAGAAAGACCATAGCCAACAACAATTGTGATGGCAACAAGGTGTCAACCTAAGGGCTATGGTTATGCACATATGATTGTTAATGTTTTGCTGGTTGATTGTTGGGTCTTGATGTTTGGTTGATATTGGATATTCTATGCAAACTAACTAACAATCTAACAAGCTGGAACTTTGGTTCTAAAAGTATAAAAAGTTATTAAAATGGTCTTAATGATTTTAAAGATTAAAAATGGTTTAATTCAAGGACCAAGGTATCTTGTATTGAAAGCATACAAATCAAGTAATCGAGTTTTCTAAAACAGAATTAAGAATCTCTAAATTTTTTAAACGAGATTAACATCCTTGTCACAACACTTGAGTCACGGGAACTCTTAGTGGGAAAAGATCACCCAACCCATTTGAGGGGAACTTGTGATTTGAGGTCGAGAATGCTTAATTAGGGATAAAGGTCACCTAAACATTTGTTTTGGCAAACTCACACGGTGGGTGTAAGTAGGATGTCTGGATTTGCAAAAGTTAAGGTTCACCTACAATGGTTTCAAGGTTGTTATGGGATTTCCATGCCGACTTTACTATGAGGTTCAAGAGTCGACCATACTCTAGAAGTTGAAAATGGTTGCAATCGTCAAAACGTTGACCCACCTTATTAATTTAAAAACGTGGGATAAAGGTACTAACCAACAATTTAATGTAATATTGGGTCTAGATTTATATGAAAAGTTTGTAAGACATTTGGTATTAAAATTACAATACGAAAAACTAATACACTTTGTTAAATTTTGTAGATGGGCCTATAATGATAATTCGATAACTCATCACACGTCAACCAATTCTACGAGCGATCCTCCAAAAAGGAAGTCTAAACATAACAACTTCATCATTGGTATCGAAAACTTGAGAATTTCAAGCAAGAAGACGATCGTATGTTTAGACGCCTGTCCCAGATCAACCTAACGAGGATGATGAAAGGCCTTTAACGTTGGCTGAATACACTGAGGACTCGTCCACGGATTGTTCATGCTAGCGAGCATGACTCCGGATCTCCAAAAGGAGTATGAACATCACGGAGCTATACGACATGAAACCCAGTGAAGGAAACGTTCCAACAGCAAGAAGGGTTGATCGCGGTTTCGAAACGGTTCGAGCGCTCCATGCATGTCGTATGGGCGGCAATCAATTGGTTCATATTATGTCCAAAGATGAAAAGTCACAGTGACCGCCTCGAGATATTAATTGTCCCGTCTGAAGATTGGCACGGATTTGATCCTCATGGGCCTTACCCAAAGGTTTGAGCCTTAGTGTTGAACTACAACATGAATGCTGGGAGGTATAAAAGCATTGGAGCTTCACTCAATGCTCAAAAACGGCCGAGGCGGACATGGGTAAAAGGGTTTTACCCGTTTCACCAGTAATGAAGGTGGGAAAACAAAACAAAGGCATGTCCCGCACCCAAGGCAAAGTTTGCCAAGGGGAAGGGACCCGCTCTGGGAAAAGGGAAAGGGGTGGCAAGGGTGCCACCAAACCCAACAAGAAGGAATAAGACGCAAAGGTTGCTCAAATGACCCATGCTTCAAGTGTGGGGAGATTGGACATTGGGCAAGGAATTGTCCTGTCCATCTCAAGAGGTGAAAGCCAAGAGGGATGCGGGCAGACCTCAGTACAATATACATGGTCATTGATCTTAATGTTCATCTTTTAACACATGGGTATTGATACCGGATGTGGAACTCACATTTGCAATTGTTGCAGGGGTTCACAAGAAGTAGGGACTTCAAACAAGGGGATGTAGCCTACTGGAAAGGAACTAAAGTCTTTAGTTGAAGCTCGTGGAGACTACATCCTGAGACTCCAAGTGGTTGGAAGTTATTTTGAAAATGTTTTGTATGCTCTAGTTTGACTAGGAACATTATTTGTTATCCCAATTAAGACATTATGATTATGTTATCTTTTATTGAAAATGTATTTCATGTTTCTTTAAATGGTATGTTCTATTTTAAAGCTATTCCATTAATGGTATTTATGAATTGGTTCAGAAAAATCTTAAATAGTTCATGTACCAACTAAACACCAAGAAACTCAAGTTGGACTAAGTGATACCTACTTGGCATTGTCGTCTTGGTCATAAAACAAGAAACGTTTCAAACACTTCAAAAGAATGGTCTTTTAAAAACAAATGAATGTGATTCATTTGAGTTTGTGAGTCTTGTTTACAAGGTAAGAGACTAAGGCACCTTTAATGGAACTACGAAAGGGAAAAAGATTTATTAGGAATCATAATTCGGATGTAGTGGTCTTTAAGCAATGACTAGGAATGGTGAAAGATACTCATTACACTTTACCGAGATTCTAGGTGCTATGGGTATGTGTACTTGTAAGGCACAAAGACGAGCTTTTGAAATGTTCAAAATCTTCAAAAATGAAGTAGAAAATCAACCAACAAGTCAATAAAAATCTTGTACGATAGAGGAGGTGAATAACTAAGTGATGCCTTTCAAAATCATCTTAGGAGTTGCGGGATTGTCACAACTCACTCCACTGGAACAACCAAACATGGTGGTGTCGAGAGGAGGAATCGAACCTATTGGATGGTCGATCTATGAGGTAGAAGCACATTAATATCTCATTTGGGGTTTCGCTCTGCTCTCCGCGGCACGTATTCTAAAATGGCCCCAACCAAAAAGGTAGAAAGGACACCTTTGAGATATGGCATGGAAGAGTTCCATCCCTATGTACTTAAGGGTTTTGGGGATGTGAGGCTTATGTAAGACTCCCCCCTAAACAAATTGGATGTCCGATCCCCCAGTGTATCTTTATTGGATATCTAGAGATTCTGGGGATATTATTTCATGATCCAATGGAACCAAAAGGTGTTTGTTGCCAGGAAAGGGTGAGTTTTAGAAGCAAAGTTCCTTATGGAAGGAGCTAGAGTAGAACAGTGGATCTGAGGAAGATCAAGAACCACAGCCGATGCATTTGGGTTGAAACTAGCACTCAACATAAGGATGTTGAGGGATGATCAAGTGGTTGATCAATACACACAACACGTTGCAGAAAGTGGTAGAAATAGTAATCCACCTGAAGATATGGTTTTTCATGGATGGCTGCTATGTGATAGATTCTGATGAACCAACCACATACCATGATGCAATTCCAACACAGATTGTGACAAAATGGCTGAAGCATGACGTTGAGATGCAAACCATGTATGATAACAAGTATGGGACTGGTTGTACCACCTCTTAAACTCCCAGTAGTTGGAAGTAAGTGGGTTTCAAGAAGCAAAAACCGATTGCATGGAAACTTGGATACTTTAAGCTAGCTTGTAGCAAAAGGTTTCACTCAAACTCAAGGGGTGATTTGATGAAACTTCTCAACTGTTGCGATGCTAAAGTCTATAAAGGTATTGTTGCCATAGCTGCTCATTATGATTATGAGATTTGGAAATGGATGTCAAAAAACCGCTTTCCTAATGGTATCTGAGGAAATGTCTATATGGTTCAGCCTGAAGGTTTTGTCGATCAATACATCCTAATAAAGTATGCAAGTAAAGAAATCAATCTAGGATTAAAACACGCATCGAGAAGCTGGAATCACCGTTTTATGAGGAAGTAAAGAATTTGGTTTCATCAAAAACACTGATGAACTTGTGGGTATCAATTGTTTAAATCAAAACCAAAACCAAACAGGAAAAACATACGAATGACACTTGTACTAAAACCAGTACAAAACTCATCTTGAAACACTCCACAACCTGAATTCAAACACTCATGGCTCAAAAAACACTACTCAATCAAACTAACAACTTTGGTTCAAAAATACTTAATTGACCGTCTAGACAACGAATCGAGGTGCGAAAAACCTGGAAACTAATCTTATTTACTTAATAAAAACGGGGAATCAAATTACACTATTGAAAAGAAAGTAAAAATATGTCAAACAAGAAACGCAAAGTTTAATCAAGGAAAAAGATGTCAAATCAAGGTTACACGACCAAGTATTCATCAAAGATAACCGAATTCATTGAAAAATAACTAGTTATATCCAAACATCAAGCAACAATAGTTCTCGCATGGATATCTTTGCATTTCTCTAACAACCTCCAATCCTTTGGAGTTTTGATTCTCAAACCTTCTAAACACACTCAGGAACCAATCTAAACAAATATTATTATGATAATCATTGGAGTGACACTAATCAATCAAAAATATAACATAGTATCTATTGTTTAAATCAAAACCAAAACCAAACAGGAAAACATACGAATGACACTTGTACTCAAACCAGTACAAAACTCATCTTGAACACTCCACAACCTGAATTCAAACACTCATGGCTCGAAAAACAACCGACTCAATCAAAATAACAACTTTGGTTCAAAAATACTTAATTGACCGTCTAGACAACGAATCGAGGTGCAAAAACTAGGAAACTAATCTTATTTACTTAATAAAAACGGGGAATCAAATTACATATTGAAAGAAGTAAGCATATGTCAAACAAAAACGCAAAGTTTAATCAGGAAAAAGATGTCAATCAAGGTTACACAACCAATATTCATCAAGATAACCGAATGCATTGAAAAATAACTAGTTATATCCCAAACATCAAGCAACCATAGTTCTCGCATGGATATATTTGCATTTCTCTAACAACCTCCAATCCTTTGGAGTTTTGATTCTCAACCTTCTAAACACACTCAGGAACCAATCTAAACAAATATTATTATGATAATCATTAGAGTGACACTAATCAATCACAATATAACATAGTATCTATTGTTTAAATCAAAACCAAAATAAACAGGAAAACATACGAATGACACTTGTACTCAAACCATTACAAAACTCATCTTGAACACTCCACAACCTGAATTCACACTCATGGCTCAAAAAACAACCGACTCAATCAAACTAACACTTTGGTTCAAAAATACTTAATTGACCGTCTAGACAACGAATCGAGGTGCGAAAAACCTGGAAAATAATCTTATTACTTAATAAAAACGGGGAATCAATTACACTATTGAAAAGAAGGCATATGTAAAACAAGAAACACAAAGTTTAATCGGGAAAAGATGTCAAATCAAGGTTACACGACCACAGTATTCATCAAAGATAACCGAATGCATTGAAAAATAACTATTATATCCAATCATCAAGCAACAATACTTTCTCGCATGGATATCTTTGCATTTCTCCAACAACCTCCAATGCTTTGGAGTTTTGATTCTCAAACCTTCTAACACGCTCAGGAACCAATCTAAACAAATATTATTATGATAATCATTGGAGTGACACTAAAAATCACAAATATAACATAGTATCTATTGTTTAAATCAAACCAAACCAAACAGGAAAACATACGAATGACACTGTACTCAAACCATACAAAACTCATCTTGAACACTCCACACCTGAATTCAAACACTCATGGCTCAAAACCACCTACTCAATCAAACTAACAACTTTGGTTCAAAAATACTTAATTGACCGTCTAGACAACGAATCGAGGTGCGAAAAACCTGGAAACTAATCTTATTTACTTAATAAAAACGGGGAATCAATTACACTATTGAAAGAAAGTAAAAATATGTCAAACAAGAACGCAAAGTTTAATCAAGGAAAAAGATGTCAAATCAAGGTTACACGACCAAGTATTCATCAAAGATAACCGAATATATTGAAAAATAACTAGTTATATCCAAACATCAAGCAAATATACTTCTCGCATGGATATCTTTGGATTTCTCTAACAACCTCCAATCCTTTGGAGTTTTGATTCTCAAACCTTCTAACACACCGAGGAACCATCTAAACAATATTATTATGATAATCATTGGAGTGACACTAATCAATCACAAATATAACATAGTATCTATTTTAAAATCACCAAAACCAAACAGGAAAACATACGAATGACACTTGTACTCAACCAGTACAAAACTCATCTTGAACACTCCACAACCTGAATTCAAACACTCATGGCTCGAAAACAACCGACTCAATCAAACTAACAACTTTGGTTCAAAAATACTTAATTGACCGTCTAGACAACGAATCGAGGTGCAAAAACCTGGAAACTAATCTTTTTACTTAATAAAACGGGGAATCAATTACACTATTGAAAAGAAAGTAAGCATATGTCAAACAAGAAACCAAAGTTTTAATCGAGGAAAAAGATGTCAATTCAAGGTTACACGACCAAGTATTCATCAAAGATAACCGAATGCATGAAAAATAACTAGTTATATCCAAACATCAAGCAACAATACTTCTCGCATGGATATCTTGCATTTCTCTAACAACCTCCAATCCTTTGGAGTTTTGATTCTCAAACCTTCTAAACACACTCAGGAACCAATCTAAACAAATCTTATTATGATATTGGAGTGACACTATCATGTGATCTCAAACTAAACACAATCTAAACAATATTATTATCATAGTGACTACAATCACAAATATCATAGTCTAAAAATAAAACCAAAACAAACAGAAAACATACGAATGACACTTGTACTAAACCAGTACAAAACTCATCTTGAACACTCCACAACCTGAATTCAAACACTCATGGCTCAAAAAACAACCGACTCAATCAACTAACAACTTTGGTTCAAAAATACTTAATTGACCGTCTAGACAACGAATCGAGGTGCAAAAACCTGGAAACTAATCTTATTTACTTAATAAAACGGGGAATCAAATTACACTATTGAAAAAAAGTAAGCATATGTAAAACAAGAAACGCAAAGTTTAATCGAGGAAAAAGATGTCAAATCAAGTTACACGACCAAGTATTCATCAAAGATAACCGAATGCATTGAAAAATAACTAGTTATATCCAAACATCAAGCAACAATTCTCTCGCATGGATATCTTTGCATTTCTCCAACAACTCCAATGCTTTGGAGTTTTGATTCTCAAACCTTCTAAACACGCTCGGAACCAATCTAAACAAATTATTATGATAATCATTGGAGTGACACTAATAATCACAAATATAACATAGTATCTATTGTTTAAATCAAAACCAACCAACAGGAAAACATACGAATGACACTTGTACTCAAACCAGTACAAAATCATCTTGAACACTCCACAACCTGAATTCAAACACTCATGGCTCAAAAAACAACCGACTCATCAAACTAACAACTTTGGTTCAAAAATACTTAATTGACCGTCTAGACAAGGAATCGAGGTGCGAAAAACCTGGAAACTAATCTTATTTACTTAATAAAAACGGGGAATCAAATTACACTATTGAAAAGAGTAAAATATGTCAAACAAGAAACGCAAAGTTTAATCAAGGAAAAAGATGTCAAATCAAGGTTACACGACCAAGTATTCATCAAGATAACCGAATATTGAAAATAACTAGTTATATCCAAACATCAAGCAACATTACTTCTCGCATGGATATCTTTGGATTTCTCTAACAACCTCCAATGCCTTTGGAGTTTTGATTCTCAAACCATCTAAACACACCAGGAACCAATCTAAACAATATTATTATGATAATCATTGGAGTGACACTAATCAATCACAAATATACATAGTATCTATTGTTTAAATCAAAACCAAAACAAACAGGAAAACATACGAATGACACTTGTACTCAAACCAGTACAAAACTCATCTTGAACACTCCACACGTGAATTCAAACACTCATGGATCGAAAAACACCGACTCAATCAAAATAACAACTTTGGTTCAAAATACTTAATTGACCGTCTAGACAACGAATCGAGGTGCAAAAACCAGGAAACTAATCTTATTTACTTAATAAAACCAGGGAAAAAAATTACACTATTGAAAAGAAAGTAAGCATATGTCAACAAGAACGCAAAGTTTAATCGAGGAAAAAGATGTCAATTCAAGGTTACACGACCAAGTATTCATAAAAGATAACCGAATGCATTGAAAACTAACTAGTTATATCCAACATCAGCAACATAGTTCTCGCATGGATATCTTTGCATTTCTCTACAACCTCCAATCCTTTGGAGTTTTGATTCTCAAACCTTCTAAACCACTCAGGAACCAATCTAAACAAATTATTATGATAATCATTGGAGTGACACTAATCAATCACAAATATAACATAGTATCTATTGTTTAAATAAAACCAAACTAAAAAGGAAAACATACAATGACACTTGTATTAAACCAGTACAAAACTCATCTTGAACACACCACAACCTGAATTCAAACACTATGGCTCAAAAAACAACCGACTCAATCAACTAACAACTTGGTTCAAAAATACTTAATTGACCGTCTAGACAACGAATCGAGGTGCGAAAAACCTGGAAACTAATCTTATTTACTTAATAAAAACGGGGAATCAAATTTCACTATTGAAAAGAAAGTAAGCATATGTCATAACAAGAAACGCAAATTTATTATCGAGGAAAAAGATGTCAATCAAGGTTACACGACCAAGTATTCATCAAGATACCGAATGCATTGAAAATACTAGTTATATCCAAACATCAAGCAACAATACTTCTCGCATGGATATCTTTGCATTTCTCCAACAACCTCCAATGCTTTGGAGTTTTGATACTCAAACCTTCTAAACACGCTCAGGAACCAATCTAAACAAATATTATTATGATAATCATTGGAGTGACACTAATAAATCACAAATATAACATAGTATCAATTTTGTTTAAATCAAAACCAAAACGAAACAGGAAAACATACGAATGACACTTGTACTCAAACCAGTACAAAACTCATCTTGAACACTCCACAACCTGAATTCAAACACTCATGGCTCAAAAAACAACCGACTCAATCAAATTAACCACTTTGGTTCAAAAATACTTAATTGACCGTCTAGACAACGAATCGAGGTGCAAAAAACCAGGAAACTAATCTTATTTACTTAATAAAAACCGGGAATCAAATTACACTATTGAAAAGAAATTAAACATATGTCAAACAAGAAACGCAAAGTTTAATCGAGGAAAAAGATGTCAAATCAAGGTTACACGACCAAGTATTCATAAAAGATAACCGAATGCATTGAAAAATAACTAGTTATATCCAAACATCAAGCAACAGTAGTTCTCGCATGGATATCTTTGCATTTCTCTAACAACCTCCAATCCTTTGGAGTTTTGATTCTCAAACCTTCTAAACACACTCAGGAACCAATCTAAACAAATATTATTATGATAATCATTGGAGTGACACTAATCAATCACAAATATAACATAGTTATACATTGTTTAAATAAAACCAAAACTAAACAGGAAATACGAATGACACTTGTACTAAACCAGTACAAAACTCATCTTGAACACACTCCACAACCTGAATATCAAACACTAATGGCTCAAAAACACCGACTCAATCAAACTAACAACTTGGTTCAAAAATACTTAATTGACCGTCTAGACAACGAATCGAGGTGCGAAAAACTGGAAACTAATCTTATTTACTTATAAAAACGGGGAATCAAATTACACTATTGAAAGAAAGTAAGCATATGTAAAACAAGAAACGCAAAGTTTAATCGAGGAAAAAGATGTCAAATCAAGGTTACACGACCAAGTATTCATCAAAGGTAACCGAATGCATTGAAAAATAACTAGTTATATCCAACATCAAGCAACAATACTTCTCGCATGGATCTTTGCATTTCTCCAACACCTCCATGCTTTGGAGTTTTGATTCTCAAACCTTCTAAACACCTCAGGAACCAATCTAAACAAATTATTATGATAATCATTGGAGTGACACTAATAAATCACAAATATAACATAGTATCAATTTTGTTTAAATCAATACCAAAACCAAACAGGAAAACATACGAATGACACTTGTACTCAAACCAGTACAAAACTCATCTTGAACACTCCACAACCTGAATTCAAACACTCATGGCTCAAAAAACAACCTACTCAATCAAACTAACAACTTTGGTTCAAAAATACTTAATTGACCGTCTAGACAATGAATCGAGGTGCGAAAAACCTGGAAACTAATCTTATTTACTTAATAAAAACGGGGAATCAAATTACACTATTGAAAAGAAAGTAAAAATATGTCAAACAAGAAACGTAAAGTTTAATCAAGGAAAAAGATGTCAAATCAAGGTTACACGACCAAGTATTCATCAAAGATAACCGAATATATTGAAAAATAACTAGTTATATCCAAACATCAAGCAAATATACTTCTCGCATGGATATCATTGGATTTCTCTAACAACCTCCAATCCTTTGGAGTTTTGATTCTCAAACCATATAAACACACCGAGGAACCAATCTAAACAAATATTATTATGATAATCTTTGGAGTGACACTAATCAATCATAAATATAACATAGTATCTATTGTTCAAAATCAAAACCAAAACCAAACAGGAAAACATACAAATGACACTTGTACTCAAACTAGTACAAAACTCATCTTGAACCCTCCACAACCGGAATTCAAACACTCATGGCTCGAAAAAAACCGACTCAATCAAAAAACAACTTGGTTCAAAATACTTAATTGACCGTCTAGACAACGAATCGAGGTGCAAAAAACCAGGAAACTAATCTTATTTACTTAATAAAAACAGGGAAAAAAATTATACTATTGAAAAGAAAGTAAGCATATGTCAAACAAGAAACGCAAAGTCTAATCGAGGAAAAAGATGTCAATTCAAGGTTACACGACCAAGTATTCATAAAAGATAACCGAATGCATTGAAAAATAACTAGTTATATCCAAACATCAAGCAACAATAGTTCTCGCATGGATATCTTTGCATTTCTCTAACAACCTCCAATCCTTTGGAGTTTTGATTCTCAAACCTTCTAAACACACTCAGGAACCAATCTAAACAAATATTATTATGATAATCATTGGAGTGACACTAATCAATCAGTTTTGATTCTCAAACCTCTAAACACACTCAGGAACCAATCTAACAATATATTATGATATCATTGAGTGACACTATCAATCACAAAAATATACATAGTATCTATTGTTTAAATAAAAACCAAAACTAAACAGGAAAACATACGAATGACACTTGTACTAAAACCAGTACAAAACTCATCTTGAACACTCCACAACCTGAATTCAAACACTAATGGCTCAAAAAACAACCGACTCAATCAAACTAACAACTTTGGTTCAAAAATACTTAATTGACCGTCTAGACAACGAATCGAGGTGCGAAAAACCTGGAAACTAATCTTATTTACTTAATAAAAACGGGGAATCAAATTACACTATTGAAAAGAAAGTAAGCATATGTAAAACAAGAAACGCAAAGTTTAATCGAGGAAAAAGATGTCAAATCAAGGTTACACGACCAAGTATTCATCAAAGGTAACCGAATGCATTGAAAAATAACTAGTTATATCCAAACATCAAGCAACAATACTTCTCGCATGGATATCTTTGCATTTCTCCAACAACCTCCAATGCTTTGGAGTTTTGATTCTCAAACCTTCTAAACACGCTCAGGAACCAATCTAAACAATATTATTATGATAATATTGGAGTGACACTAATAATCACAAATATAACATAGTATCAATTTTGTTTAAATCAATACCAAAACCAAACAGGAAAACATACGAATGACACTTGTACTCACACCAGTACAAAACTCATCTTGAACACTCCACAACCTGAATTCAAACACTCATGGCTCAAAAAACAACCTACCATCAAACTAACAACTTTGGTTCAAAAATACTTAATTGACCGTCTAGACAAGGAATCGAGGTGCGAAAAACCTGGAAACTAATCTTATTTACTTAATAAAAACGGGGAATCAAATTACACTATTGAAAAGAAAGTAAAAATATGTCAAACAAGAAACGTAAAGTTTAATCAAGGAAAAAGATGTCAAATCAAGGTTACACGACCAAGTATTCATCAAAGATAACCGAATATATTGAAAAATAACTAGTTATATCCAAACATCAAGCAAATATACTTCTCGCATGGATATCATTGGATTTCTCTAACAACCTCCAATCCTTTGGAGTTTTGATTCTCAAACCATATAAACACACCGAGGAACCAATCTAAACATATATTATTATGATAATCTTTGGAGTGACACTAATCAATCACAAATATAACATAGTATCTATTGTTCAAAATCAAAACCAAAACCAAACAGGAAAACATACGAACGACACTTGTACTCAAACCAGTACAAAACTCATCTTGAACACTCCACAACGTGAATTCAAACACTCATGGATCGAAAAACAACCGACTCAATCAAAATAACAACTTTGGTTCAAAAATACTTAATTGACCGTCTAGACAACGAATCGGGGTGCAAAAAACCAGGAAACTAATCTTATTTACTTAATAAAAACAGGGAAAAAAATTACACTATTGAAAAGAAAGTAAGCATATGTCAAACAAGAAACGCAAAGTCTAATCGAGGAAAAAGATGTCAATTCAAGGTTACACGACCAAGTATTCATAAAAGATAACCGAATGCATTGAAAAATAACTAGTTATATCCAAACATCAAGCAACAATAGTTCTCGCATGGATATCTTTGCATTTCTCTAACAACCTCCAATCCTTTGGAGTTTTGATTCTCAAACCTTCTAAACACACTCAGGAACCAATCTAAACAAATATTATTATGATAATCATTGGAGTAACACTAATCAATCACAAATATAACATAGTATCAATTTTGTTTAAATAAAAACCAAAACTAAAAAGGAAAACATACGAATGACACTTGTATTAAAACCAGTACAAAACTCATCTTGAACACACCACAACCTGAATTCAAACACTAATGGCTCAAAAAACAACCGACTCAATCAAACTAACAACTTTGGTTCAAAAATACTTAATTGACCGTCTAGACAACGAATCGAGGTGCGAAAAACCTGGAAACTAATCTTATTTACTTAATAAAAACGGGGAATCAAATTTCACTATTGAAAAGAAAGTAAGCATATGTAAAACAAGAAACGCAAAGTTTAATCGAGGAAAAAGATGTCAAATCAAGGTTACACGACCAAGTATTCATCAAAGATAACCGAATGCATTGAAAAATAACTAGTTATATCCAAACATCAAGCAACAATACTTCTCGCATGGATATCTTTGCATTTCTCCAACAACCTCCAATGCTTTGGAGTTTTGATACTCAAACTTCTAACACGCTCAGGAACAATCTAAACAATTATTATTATGATCATCATTGGAGTGACACTAATAATCACAAATATAACATAGTATCAATTTTGTTTAAATCAAAACCAAAACGAAACAGGAAAACATACGAATGACACTTGTACTCAAACAGTACAAAACTCATCTTGAACACTCACAACCTGAATTCAAACACTCATGGCTCAAAAACAACCCGACTCAATCAATTAACCACTTTGGTTCAAAAATACTTAATTGACCGTCTAGACCAACGAATCGAGGTGCAAAAACCAGGAAACTAATCTTATTTACTTAATAAAAACCGGGAATCAAATTACACTATTGAAAGAAATTAAACATATGTCAAACAAGAAACGCAAAGTTTAATCGAGGAAAAAGATGTCAAATCAAGGTTACACGACCAGTATCATAAAAGATAACCGAAGCATTGAAAAATAACTAGTTATATCCAAACATCAAGCAACAATAGTTCTCGCATGGATATCTTTGCATTTCTCTAACAACCTCCAATCCTTTGGAGTTTTGATTCTCAAACCTTCTAAAACACATCAGGAACCAATCTAAACAAAAATATATTATGATAATCATTGGAGTGACACTAATCAATCACAAATATAACATAGTATCTACTGTATTAAATAAAAACCAAAATAAACAGGAAACATACGAATGACACTTGTACTAAAACCAGTACAAAACTCATCTTGAACACTCCACAACCTGAATTCAAACACTAATGGCTCAAAAAACAACCGACTCAATCAAACTAACAACTTGGTTCAAAAATACTTAATTGACCGTCTAGACAACGAATCGAGGTGCGAAAACCTGGAAACTAATCTTATTTACTTAATAAAAACGGGGAATCAAATTACACTATTGAAAAAGAAAGTAAGCATATGTAAAACAAGAAACGCAAAGTTTATCGAGGAAAAGATGTCAAATCAAGGTTACACGACCAAGTATTCATCAAGGTAACCGAATGCATTGAAAATAACTGTTTATCCAAACATCAAGCAACAATACTTCTCGCATGGATATCTTTGCATTTCTCCAACAACCTCCAATGCTTTGGAGTTTTGATTCTCAAACCTTCTAAACACGCTCAGGAACCAATCTAAACAAATATTATTATGATAATCATTGGAGTGACACTAATAAATCACAAATATAACATAGTATCAATTTTGTTTAAATCAATACCAAAACCAAACAGGAAAACATACGAATGACACTTGTACTCAAACCAGTACAAAACTCATCTTGAACACTCCACAACCTGAATTCAAACACTCATGGCTCAAAAAACAACCTACTCAATCAAACTAACAACTTTGGTTCAAAAATACTTAATTGACCGTCTAGACAATGAATCGAGGTGCGAAAAACCTGGAAACTAATCTTATTTACTTAATAAAAACGGGGAATCAAATTACACTATTGAAAAGAAAGTAAAAATATGTCAAACAAGAAACGTAAAGTTTAATCAAGGAAAAAGATGTCAAATCAAGGTTACACGACAGTATTCATCAAAGATAACCGAATATATTGAAAAATAACTAGTTATATCCAAACATCAAGCAAATATACTTCTGCATGGATATCATTGGATTTCTCTAACAACCTCCAATCCTTTGGAGTTTTGATTCTCAAACCATATAAACACACCGAGGAACCAATCTAAACAAATATTATTATGATAATCTTTGGAGTGACACTAATCAATCATAAATATAACATAGTATCTATTGTTCAAAATCAAAACCAAAACCAAACAGGAAAACATACAAATGACACTTGTACTCAAACTAGTACAAAACTCATCTTGAACCCTCCACAACCGGAATTGAAACACTCATGGCTCGATAAAAAACCGACTCAATCAAAATAACAACTTTGGTTCAAAAATACTTAATTGACCGTCTAGACAACGAATCGAGGTCCAAAAAACCAGGAAACTAATCTTATTTACTTAATAAAAACAGGGAAAAAAATTATACTGAAAAGAAAGTAAGCATATGTCAACACAAGAAACGCAAAGTCTAATCGAGGAAAAAGATGTCAATTCAAGGTTACACGACCAAGTATTCATAGAAGATAACCGAATGCATTGAAAAATAACTAGTTATATCCAAACATCAAGCAACAATAGTTCTCGCATGGATATCTTTGCATTTCTCTAACAACCTCCAATCCTTTGGAGTTTTGATTCTCAAACCTTCTAAACACACTCAGGAACCAATCTAAACAAATATTATTATGATAATCATTGGAGTGACACTAATCAATCAAGTTTTGATCTCAAACCTTTAAACACACTCAGGAACCAATCTAAACAAATTATTATTATATATCATTGGAGTGACACTAATCAATAACAATAAACATAGTATCTATTGTTTAAATAAAAACCAAAACTAAACAGGAAAACATACGATGACACTTGTACTAAAACCAGTACAAAATCATCTTGAACACTCCACAACCTGAATTCAAACACTAATGGCTCAAAAAAACAACCGACTCAATCAAACTAACAACTTTGGTTCAAAAATACTTAATTGACCGTCTAGACAACATCGAGGTGCGAGGTGAAAACCTGGAAACTAATCTTATTTACTTAATAAAAACGGGGAATCAAATTACACTATTGAAAAGAAAGTAAGCATATGTAAAACAAGAAAAACGCAAGTTTAACGAGGAAAAAGATGTCAAATCAAGGTTACACGACCAAGTATTATCAAAGGTAACCGAATGCATTGAAAAATAACTAGTTATATCCAAACATCAAGCAACAATACTTCTCGCATGGATATCTTTGCATTTCTCCAACAACCTCCAATGCTTTGGAGTTTTGATTCTCAAAACCTTCTAAACAGCTCAGGAACCAATCTAAACAAATATTATTATGATATCATTGGAGTGACACTAATAAAAGCACAAATATAACATAGTATCAATTTGTTAAATCAATACCAAAACCAAACAGGAAAACATACGAATGACACTTGTACTCACACCATACAAAACTCATCTTGAACACTCCACAACCTGAATTCAAACACTCATGGCTCAAAAACAAACCTACTCAATCAAACTAACAACTTTGGTTCAAAAATACTAATTGACCGTCTAGACAAGGATCGAGGTGCGAAAAACCTGGAAACTAATCTTATTTACTTAATAAAAACGGGGAATCAATTACACTATTGAAAAGAAAGTAAAAATATGTCAAACAAGAAACGTAAAGTTTAATCAAGGAAAAAAGATGTCAAATCAAGGTTACACGACAAATATTCATCAAAGATAACCGAATATATGAAAAATAACTAGTTATATCCAAACATCAAGCAAATATACTTCTCGCATGGATATCATTGGATTTCTCTAACAACCTCCAATCCTTTGGAGTTTTGATTCTCAAACTATAAACACACCGAGGAACCAATCTAAAATATATTATTATGATAATCTTTGGAGTGACACTAATCAATCACAAATTATAACATAGTATCTATTGTTCAAATCAAAACCAAAACCAAACAGGAAAACATACGACGACACTGTACTCAACCAGTACAAAACTCATCTTGAACACCTCCACAACGTGAATTCAAACACTCATGGATCGAAAAACAACCGACTCAAATCAAAATAACAACTTTGGTTCAAAAAATCTAATTGACCGTCTAGACAACGAATCGGGGTGCAAAAAACCAGGAAACTAATCTTATTACTTAATAAAAACAGGGAAAAAAATTACACTATTGAAAAGAAAGTAAGCATATGTCAAACAAGAAACGCAAGTCTAATCGAGGAAAAAAGATGTCAATTCAAGGTTACACGACCAGTATTCATAAAAAGATAACCGAATGCATTGAAAAATAACTAGTTATATCACAACACAGCAACAAAATAGTTCCGCATGGATATCTTTGCATTTCTCTAACAACCTCCAATCCTTTGGAGTTTTGATTCTCAAACCTTCTAAAACACTCAGGAACCAATCTAAACAAATATATTATGATAATCATTGGAGTAACACTAATCAATCACAAATATAACATAGTATCAATTTTGTTAAATAAAAAACCAAACTAAAAAGGAAAACAACGAATGACACTTGTATTAAAACCAGTACAAAACTCATCTTGAACACAACCCCAACCTACAACTGAATTCAACACTCATGGCTCAAAAAACAACCGACTCAATCAAACTAACACTTTGGTTCAAAAATACTTAATTGACCGTCTAGACAACGAATCGAGGTGCGAAAAACCGGAAACTAACTTATTTACTTAATAAAAACGGGGAATCAAATTTCACTATTGAAAAGAAAGTAAGCATATGTAAAACAAGAAGAAACGCAAAGTTAATCGAGGAAAAAGATGTCAAATCAAGGTTACACGACAAGTATTCACAAAGATAACCGAATGCATTGAAAAATAACTAGTTATATCCAAACATCAAGCAACAATACTTCTCGCATGGATATCTTTGCATTTCTCTAACAACCTCCAATGCTTTGGAGTTTTGATTCTCAAACCTTCTAAACACACTCAGGAACCAATCTAAACAAATATTATTATGATAATCATTGGAGTGACACTAATCAATCACAAATATAACATAGTATCTATTGTTTAAATCAAAACCAAAACCAAACAGGAAAACATACGAATGACACTTGTACTCAAACCAGTACAAAACTCATCTTGAACACTCCACAACCTGAATTCAAACACTCATGGCTCAAAAAACAACCGACTCAATCAAACTAACCACTTTGGTTCAAAAATACTTAATTGACCGTCTAGACAACGAATCGAGGTGCGAAAAACCTGGAAACTAATCTTATTTACTTAATAAAAACGGGAATCAAATTACACTATTGAAAAGAATTAAACATATGTCAAACAAGAACGCAAAGTTTAATCGAGGAAAAAGATGTCAAATCAAGGTTACACGACCAAGTATTCATCAAAGATAACCGAATGCATTGAAAAATAACTAGTTATATCCAAACATCAAGCAACAATAGTTCTCGCATGGATATCTTTGCATTTCTCTAACAACCTCCAATCCTTTGGAGTTTTGATTCTCAAACCTTCTAAACACACTCAGGAACCAATCTAAACAAATAGTATTATGATAATCATTGGAGTGACACTAATCAATCACAAATATAACATAGTATCTATTGTTTAAATCAAAACCAAAACCAAAGAGGAAAACATACGAATGACACTTGTACTCAAACCAGTACAAAACTCATCTTGAACACTCCACAACCTGAATTCAAACACTCATGGCTCAAAAAACAACCGACTCAATCAAACTAACCACTTTGGTTCAAAAATACTTAATTGACCGTCTAGACAACGAATCGAGGTGCAAAAAACCAGGAAACTAATCTTATTTACTTAATAAAAACGGGGAATCAAATTACACTATTGAAAAGAAAGTAAACATATGTCAAACAAGAAACGCAAAGTTTAATCGAGGAAAAAGATGTCAAATCAAGGTTACACGACCAAGTATTCATCAAAGATAACCGAATATATTGAAAAATAACTAGTTATATCCAAACATCAAGCAACAATACTTCTCGCATGGATATCTTTGCATTTCTCTAACAACCTCCAATGCTTTGGAGTTTTGATTCTCAAACCTTCTAAACACACTCAGGAACCAATCTAAACAAATATTATTATGATAATCATTGGAGTGACACTAATCAATCACAAATATAACATAGTATCTATTGTTTAAATCAAAACCAAAACCAAAGAGGAAAACATACGAATGACACTTGTACTCAAACCAGTACAAAACTCATCTTGAACACTCCACAACCTGAATTCAAACACTCATGGCTCAAAAAACAACCGACTCAATCAAACTAACACTTTGGTTCAAAAATACTTAATTGACCGTCTAGACAACGAATCGAGGTGCGAAAAACCTGGAAACTAATCTTATTTACTTAATAAAAACGGGGAATCAAATTACACTATTGAAAAGAAAGTAAGCATATGTCAAACAAGAAACGCAAAGTTTAATCGAGGAAAAAGATGTCAAATCAAGGTTACACGACCAAGTATTCATCAAAGATAACCGAATGCATTGAAAAATAACTAGTTATATCCAAACATCAAGCAACAATACTTCTCGCATGGATATCTTTGCATTTCTCCAACAACCTCCAATGCTTTGGAGTTTTGATTCTCAAACCTTCTAAACACGCTCAGGAACCAATCTAAACAAATATTATTATGATAATCATTGGAGTGACACTAATAAATCACAAATATAACATAGTATCTATTGTTTAAATCAAAACCAAAACCAAACAGGAAAACATACGAATGACACTTGTACTCAAACCAGTACAAAACTCATCTTGAACACTCCACAACCTGAATTCAAACCCTCATGGCTCAAAAAACAACCTACTCAATCAAACTAACAACTTTGGTTCAAAAATACTTAATTGACCGTCTAGACAACGAATCGAGGTGCGAAAAACCAGGAAACTAATCTTATTTACTTAATAAAAACCGTATTGAAAAGAAAGTAAACATATGTCAAACAAGAAACGCAAAGTTTAAAACAAGGAAAAAGATGTCAAATCAAGGTTACACCACCAAGTATCATCAAAGATAACCGAATATATGAAAAATAACTAGTTATATCCAAACATCAAGCAACAATACTTCTCGCGGATATCATTGGATTTCTCAACACCAGTTTGGAGTTTTGCAAACCCTATAACACACCCGAACCAATCTCAAACAAATATTATTATGATAATTCTTGGAGTGACACTAATCAATCACAATATACATAGTATCTTTGTTTAAATCAAAACCAAAACCAAACACGAAAACATACGAATGACACTTGTACTCAAACCAGTACAAAACTCATGTTGAACACTCCACAACGTGAATTCAAACACTCATGGATCGAAAAACAACCGACTCAATCAAATAACAACTTTGGTTCAAAAATACTAATTGACCGTCTGAACACGAATCGAGGTGCAAAAAACTCGGAACTAATCTTATTTACTTAATAAAAACAGGGAAAAAAATTACACTATTGAAAAGAAAGTAAGCATATGTCAAACAAGAAACGCAAAGTCTAATCGAGGAAAAAGATGTCAATTCAAGGTTACACGACCAAGTATTCATCAAAGATAACCGAATATATTGAAAAATAACTAGTTATATCCAAACATCAAGCAACAATACTTCTCGCATGGATATCTTTGCATTTCTCTAACAACCTCCAATGCTTTGGAGTTTTGATTCTCAAACCTTCTAAACACACTCAGGAACCAATCTAAACAAATATTATTATGATAATCATTGGAGTGACACTAATCAATCACAAATATAACATAGTATCTATTGTTTAAATCAAAACCAAAACCAAACAGGAAAACATTCGAATGACACTTGTACTCAAACCAGTGCAAAACTCATCTTGAACACTCCACAACCTGAATTCAAACACTCATGGATCGAAAAACAACCGACTCAATCAAAATAACAACTTGGGTTCAAAAATACTTAATTGACCGTCTAGACAACGAATCGAGGTGCGAAAAACCTGGAACCTAATCTTATTTACTTAATAAAAACCGTATTGAAAAGAAAGTAAACATATGTCAAACAAGAAACGCAAAGTTTAATCAAGGAAAAAGATGTCAAATCAAGGTTACAAGACCAAGTATTCATCAAAGATAACCAAATACATTGAAAAATAACTAGTTATATCCAAACATCAAGCAACAATACTTCTCGCATGGATATATTTGCATTGCTCTAACACACCTCCAATGCTTGGGATTTTGATTCTCAAACCTTCTAAAACCAGTCACGAACCAATCTAAACAAATATTATTATCATAATCATTGGAGTGACACTAATAAATCCAAAATATAACATAGTATCTATTGTTTAAATCAAAACCAAAACCAAAGAGGAAAACATACGAATGACACTTGAACACAAACCAGTACAAAACTCATCTTGAACACTCCACAACCTAAATTCAAACACTCATGGATCGAAAAACAACCGACTCAATCAAAATAACAACTTTGGTTCAAAAATACTTAATTGACCGTCTAGACAACGAATCGAGGTGCAAAAAACCAGGAAACTAATCTTATTTACTTAATAAAAACCGTATTGAAAAGAAAGTAAACATATGTCAAACAAGAAACGCAAAGTTTAAACAAGGAAAAAGATGTCAAATCAAGGTTACACGACCAAGTATTCATCAAAGATAACCGAATATATTGAAAAATAACTAGTTATATCCAAACATCAAGCAACAATACTTCTCGCATGGATATCATTGGATTTCTCTAACAACCTCCAATCCTTTGGAGTTTTGATTTTCAAACCATCTAAACACACCCACGAACCAATCTAAACAAATATTATTATGATAATCTTTGGAGTGACACTAATCAATCACAAATATAACATAGTATCTATTGTTTAAATCAAAACCAAAACCAAACAGGAAAACATACAAATGACACTTCTAGTCAAACTAGTACAAAAATCATCTTGAACCCTCCACAACCTGAATTGAAACACTCATGGCTCGAAAAACAACCGACTCAATCAAAATAACAACTTTGGTTCAAAAATACTTAATTGACCGTCTAGACAACTAATCAAAGTGCGAAAAACCAGGAAACAAATCTTATTTACTTAATAAAAACGGGGAATCAAATTACACTATTGAAAAGAAATTAAACATATGTCAAACAAGAAACACAAAGTTTAATCAAGGAAAGAGATGTCAAATCAAGGTTACACGACCAAGTATTCATCAAAGATAACCGAATATATTGAAAAATAACTAGGTATAACCAAACATCAAGCAACAATACTTCTCGCATGGATATCTTTGGATTTCTCTAACAACCTCCAATCGTTTGGAGTTTTGATTCTCAAACCTTCTAAACACACTCGAGAACCAATCTAAACAAATATTATTATGATAATCATTGGAGTGACACTAATCAATCACAAATATAACATAGTATCTATTGTTTAAATCAAAACCAAAACCAAACAGGAAAACATACGAATGACACTTGTACACATACCAGTACAAAACTCATCTTGAACACTCCACAACCTGAATTCAAACACTCATGGATCGAAAAACAACCGACTCAATCAAAATAACAACTTTGGTTCAAAAATACTTAATTGACCGTCTAGACAACGAATCGAGGTGCAAAAAACCAGGAAACTAATCTTATTTACTTAATAAAAACCGGGAATCAAATTACACTATTGAAAAGAAAGTAAGCATATGTCAAACAAGAAACACAAAGTTTAATCGAGGAAAAAGATGTCAAATCAAGGTTACACGACCAAGTATTCATCAAAGATAACCGAATGCATTGAAAAATAACTAGTTATATCCAAACATCAAGCAACAATAGTTCTCGCCGGGATATTTTGCATTTCTCTAACAACCTCCAATCCTTTGGAGTTTTGATTCTCAAACCTTCTAAACACACTCAGGAACCATCTAAACAAATTATTATGATAATCATTGGAGTGACACTAATCAATCACAAATATAACATAGTATCTATTGTTTAAATCAAAACCAAAAACAAAACTAAACAGGAAAACATACGAATGACACTTGTACTCAAACCAGTACAAAACTCACCTTGAACACTCCACAACCTGAATTCAAACACTCATGGCTCAAAAAACAACCGACTCAATCAAACTAACAACTTTGGTTCAAAAATACTTAATTGACCGTCTAGACAACGAATCGAGGTGCAATAAAAACGGGGAATCAAATTACAATATTGAAAAGAAAGTAAGCATATATCAAACAAGAAACGCAAAGTTTAATGGAGGAAAAAGATGTCAAATCAAGGTTACACGACCAAGTATTCATCAAAGATACCGAATGCATTGAAAAATAACTAGTTACATCCAAACATCAAGCAACAATACTTCTCGCATGGATATATTTGCATTTCTCTAACAACCTCCAATGCTTTGGAGTTTTGATTCTCAAACCTTCTAACACAGTCACGAACCAATCTAAACAAATATTATTATCATTCATTGGAGTGACACTATAAAAATCAAAAATAACATAGTATCTATTGTTTAAATTAAAACCAAAACCAAAGGAAAACATACGAATGACACTTGTACTCAAACCAGTACAAAACTCATCTTGAACACTCCACAACCTGAATTCAAACACTCATGGCTCAAAAAAAACCTACTCAATCAAACTAACAACTTTGGTTCAAAAATACTTAATTGACCGTCTAGACAACGAATCGAGGTGCGAAAAACCTGGAACCTAATCTTATTTACATAATAAAAACGAGGAATCAAATTACACTATTGAAATGAAAGTAAGCATATGTCAAACAAGAAACGCAAAGTTTAATCGAGGAAAAAGATGTCAAATCAAGGTTACACGACCAAGTATTCATCAAAGATAACCGAATGCATTGAAAAATAACTAGTTATATCCAAACATCAAGCAACAATACTACTCGCATGGATATCTTTGCATTTCTCCAACAACCTCCAATGCTTTGGAGTTTTGATTCTCAAACCTTCTAAACACGCTCAGGAACCAATCTAAACAAATATTATTATGATAATCATTGGAGTGACATTAATAAATCACAAATATAACATAGTATCTATTGTTTAAATCAAAACCAAAACCAAACAGGAAAACATACGAATGAGACTTGTACTCAAACCAGTACAAAACTCATCTTGAACACTCCACAACCTGAATTCAAACACTCATGGCTCAAAAAACAACCTACTCAATCAAACTAACAACTTTGGTTCAAAAATACTTAATTGACCGTCTAGACAACGAATCGAGGTGCGAAAAACCTGGAAACTAATCTTATTTACTTAATAAAAACGGGGAATCAAATTACACTATTGAAAAGAAAGTAAAATTATGTCAAACAAGAAACGCAAAGTTTAATCAAGGAAAAAGATGTCAAATCAAGGTTACACGACCAAGTATTCATCAAAGATAACCGAATACATTGAAAACTAACTAGGTATATCCAAACATCAAGCAACAATAATAGTTCTCGCATGGATATCTTTGCATTTCTCTAACAACCTCCAATCCTTTGGAGTTTTGATTCTCAAACCTTCTAAACACACTCAGGAACCAATCTAAACAAATATTATTATGATAATCATTGGAGTGACACTAATCAATCACAATATAACATAGTATCTATTAGGATTCTGTGTGCTCAAGCGCTTAAACATTGAATGGTGGTTAGTACACTGTGATCCAAGTCGGGTATACACAATAGAAGCTTAGCAAACACCAAATAATATTTAATTGATGAGGAATGTTGTGATCATCAATTAAAATATTAAAACCAATTTAGACAATGGGTTTTCAAACAAGCTGCATATGACAGGAACAATTTATTAGGAAATTTGGTTTCAATTATATTATTGTATTTTTTATAGTTAGATGACATTCAAATTAAAAGGCTACATGTTATACATTAATTGGTTAGTTGTATACATTTAATAGGAATACCAAAGTTTAAGACCAGTAACATTGTAATGTCTAATTTTTAAAAGGGGGGGAAACCCATTGTCAAAGCCCTTTTGGCCGCCCCTTATTGTTTTTTCCTATTGGACAACTTTGTGATTAGATACAAACAATTAAGGGGCTTATTTTTGGCCTCTTGGACCAACATTTTCAGAGACACATGCAAAAAAAGCTCTCTCTCTCTTTCTCCCCTCTCAGTTTCGGAAACCAGCAGAAAGAAGGAGCCAGCAGCTTGTTTTGGTGTTCAATCCTAGCAAAAAAGGTGTTTTCTAATAGTGCTTGGGTATACGAAGCTGAGGATCTCTACATGAGTTCTTGGTCGATTCAAGACCAAAACACTCCTTAAGTCGATTTTGGCGGAGAAAGGTAGCATTCACAGCCTCATATGGCTGTGATTTTATGTACATTAAGTTTGTTCATAGCTGTCCATTCATATATTTAAGATCCCTATTGATTTGTTTGTTTTCCATCTTAAAACCAACTTAGAACGCAAATTTCAGATTATAAAATTGTTATAATCCTATACACGCTGCGTTTCTGAAAAGATTAAAAGGTTATACTATGTTTTAGTGTTCTTTCAAACCCTTCAATGGCATCAAGAGCCGGGTTATATGGATGGCTTGCTGATTTCATCTTTTGAAATTGGTTAAAAGTGATATTAGATATGTTATAGGCTGTTTTTGGGCTGGACATTATATCTGTTAAATCCCCAACTTTCAAGGTTACATTGCACATGCTTGTGATTAAACCAGGAAAGATATGTATGTTGAAATGTTGGTTGTTTGGACAATGATTAAACCCAAAATTCAGTTATGGTTGGCTGAAATTGGGGTTTAAATGGGGTTTTCATTATTGAATAGATGATATGATCATTGGTGTTAAGTGCATAACTAGCTTGGGTTTTGTGTTGTTGGTGTTTCATGTGGTTGGTTTATTCATTCAATTGGTTGTAATATTTGTGTTTATTCATTTGGGTTGTAATTATTCATTCATTTGGTTATGTTAAAATCGAGTAGTTCATTTCCTTTACTAGAAAATGTATAGGATACAATTTGTAAAGGAAGATGTACAAGATTTCCAAAAAGACCAAAGATGGACACAAAGACCAAAAACATGGGCATTTGGATGTGGTTTCTAGTGGGAGGTTCATGGAACTTATGATAGTTGACACTTAGAAAGACCATAGCCAACAACAATTGTGATGGCAACAAGGTGTCAACCTAAGGGCTATGGTTATGCACATATGATTGTTAATGTTTTGCTGGTTGATTGTTGGGTCTTGATGTTTGGTTGATATTGGATATTCTATGCAAACTAACTAACAATCTAACAAGCTGGAACTTTGGTTCTAAAAGTATAAAAAGTTATTAAAATGGTCTTAATGATTTTAAAGATTAAAAATGGTTTAATTCAAGGACCAAGGTATCTTGTATTGAAAGCATACAAATCAAGTAATCGAGTTTTCTAAAACAGAATTAAGAATCTCTAAATTTTTTAAACGAGATTAACATCCTTGTCACAACACTTGAGTCACGGGAACTCTTAGTGGGAAAAGATCACCCAACCCATTTGAGGGGAACTTGTGATTTGAGGTCGAGAATGCTTAATTAGGGATAAAGGTCACCTAAACATTTGTTTTGGCAAACTCACACGGTGGGTGTAAGTAGGATGTCTGGATTTGCAAAAGTTAAGGTTCACCTACAATGGTTTCAAGGTTGTTATGGGATTTCCATGCCGACTTTACTATGAGGTTCAAGAGTCGACCATACTCTAGAAGTTGAAAATGGTTGCAATCGTCAAAACGTTGACCCACCTTATTAATTTAAAAACGTGGGATAAAGGTACTAACCAACAATTTAATGTAATATTGGGTCTAGATTTATATGAAAAGTTTGTAAGACATTTGGTATTAAAATTACAATACGAAAAACTAATACACTTTGTTAAATTTTGTAGATGGGCCTATAATGATAATTCGATAACTCATCACACGTCAACCAATTCTACGAGCGATCCTCCAAAAAGGAAGTCTAAACATAACAACTTCATCATTGGTATCGAAAACTTGAGAATTTCAAGCAAGAAGACGATCGTATGTTTAGACGCCTGTCCCAGATCAACCTAACGAGGATGATGAAAGGCCTTTAACGTTGGCTGAATACACTGAGGACTCGTCCACGGATTGTTCATGCTAGCGAGCATGACTCCGGATCTCCAAAAGGAGTATGAACATCACGGAGCTATACGACATGAAACCCAGTGAAGGAAACGTTCCAACAGCAAGAAGGGTTGATCGCGGTTTCGAAACGGTTCGAGCGCTCCATGCATGTCGTATGGGCGGCAATCAATTGGTTCATATTATGTCCAAAGATGAAAAGTCACAGTGACCGCCTCGAGATATTAATTGTCCCGTCTGAAGATTGGCACGGATTTGATCCTCATGGGCCTTACCCAAAGGTTTGAGCCTTAGTGTTGAACTACAACATGAATGCTGGGAGGTATAAAAGCATTGGAGCTTCACTCAATGCTCAAAAACGGCCGAGGCGGACATGGGTAAAAGGGTTTTACCCGTTTCACCAGTAATGAAGGTGGGAAAACAAAACAAAGGCATGTCCCGCACCCAAGGCAAAGTTTGCCAAGGGGAAGGGACCCGCTCTGGGAAAAGGGAAAGGGGTGGCAAGGGTGCCACCAAACCCAACAAGAAGGAATAAGACGCAAAGGTTGCTCAAATGACCCATGCTTCAAGTGTGGGGAGATTGGACATTGGGCAAGGAATTGTCCTGTCCATCTCAAGAGGTGAAAGCCAAGAGGGATGCGGGCAGACCTCAGTACAATATACATGGTCATTGATCTTAATGTTCATCTTTTAACACATGGGTATTGATACCGGATGTGGAACTCACATTTGCAATTGTTGCAGGGGTTCACAAGAAGTAGGGACTTCAAACAAGGGGATGTAGCCTACTGGAAAGGAACTAAAGTCTTTAGTTGAAGCTCGTGGAGACTACATCCTGAGACTCCAAGTGGTTGGAAGTTATTTTGAAAATGTTTTGTATGCTCTAGTTTGACTAGGAACATTATTTGTTATCCCAATTAAGACATTATGATTATGTTATCTTTTATTGAAAATGTATTTCATGTTTCTTTAAATGGTATGTTCTATTTTAAAGCTATTCCATTAATGGTATTTATGAATTGGTTCAGAAAAATCTTAAATAGTTCATGTACCAACTAAACACCAAGAAACTCAAGTTGGACTAAGTGATACCTACTTGGCATTGTCGTCTTGGTCATAAAACAAGAAACGTTTCAAACACTTCAAAAGAATGGTCTTTTAAAAACAAATGAATGTGATTCATTTGAGTTTGTGAGTCTTGTTTACAAGGTAAGAGACTAAGGCACCTTTAATGGAACTACGAAAGGGAAAAAGATTTATTAGGAATCATAATTCGGATGTAGTGGTCTTTAAGCAATGACTAGGAATGGTGAAAGATACTCATTACACTTTACCGAGATTCTAGGTGCTATGGGTATGTGTACTTGTAAGGCACAAAGACGAGCTTTTGAAATGTTCAAAATCTTCAAAAATGAAGTAGAAAATCAACCAACAAGTCAATAAAAATCTTGTACGATAGAGGAGGTGAATAACTAAGTGATGCCTTTCAAAATCATCTTAGGAGTTGCGGGATTGTCACAACTCACTCCACTGGAACAACCAAACATGGTGGTGTCGAGAGGAGGAATCGAACCTATTGGATGGTCGATCTATGAGGTAGAAGCACATTAATATCTCATTTGGGGTTTCGCTCTGCTCTCCGCGGCACGTATTCTAAAATGGCCCCAACCAAAAAGGTAGAAAGGACACCTTTGAGATATGGCATGGAAGAGTTCCATCCCTATGTACTTAAGGGTTTTGGGGATGTGAGGCTTATGTAAGACTCCCCCCTAAACAAATTGGATGTCCGATCCCCCAGTGTATCTTTATTGGATATCTAGAGATTCTGGGGATATTATTTCATGATCCAATGGAACCAAAAGGTGTTTGTTGCCAGGAAAGGGTGAGTTTTAGAAGCAAAGTTCCTTATGGAAGGAGCTAGAGTAGAACAGTGGATCTGAGGAAGATCAAGAACCACAGCCGATGCATTTGGGTTGAAACTAGCACTCAACATAAGGATGTTGAGGGATGATCAAGTGGTTGATCAATACACACAACACGTTGCAGAAAGTGGTAGAAATAGTAATCCACCTGAAGATATGGTTTTTCATGGATGGCTGCTATGTGATAGATTCTGATGAACCAACCACATACCATGATGCAATTCCAACACAGATTGTGACAAAATGGCTGAAGCATGACGTTGAGATGCAAACCATGTATGATAACAAGTATGGGACTGGTTGTACCACCTCTTAAACTCCCAGTAGTTGGAAGTAAGTGGGTTTCAAGAAGCAAAAACCGATTGCATGGAAACTTGGATACTTTAAGCTAGCTTGTAGCAAAAGGTTTCACTCAAACTCAAGGGGTGATTTGATGAAACTTCTCAACTGTTGCGATGCTAAAGTCTATAAAGGTATTGTTGCCATAGCTGCTCATTATGATTATGAGATTTGGAAATGGATGTCAAAAAACCGCTTTCCTAATGGTATCTGAGGAAATGTCTATATGGTTCAGCCTGAAGGTTTTGTCGATCAATACATCCTAATAAAGTATGCAAGTAAAGAAATCAATCTAGGATTAAAACACGCATCGAGAAGCTGGAATCACCGTTTTATGAGGAAGTAAAGAATTTGGTTTCATCAAAAACACTGATGAACTTGTGGGTATCAATTGTTTAAATCAAAACCAAAACCAAACAGGAAAAACATACGAATGACACTTGTACTAAAACCAGTACAAAACTCATCTTGAAACACTCCACAACCTGAATTCAAACACTCATGGCTCAAAAAACACTACTCAATCAAACTAACAACTTTGGTTCAAATACTTAATTGACCGTCTAGACAACGAATCGAGGTGCGAAAAACCTGGAAACTAATCTTATTTACTTAATAAAAACGGGGAATCAAATTACACTATTGAAAAGAAAGTAAAAATATGTCAAACAAGAAACGCAAAGTTTAATCAAGGAAAAAGATGTCAAATCAAGGTTACACGACCAAGTATTCATCAAAGATAACCGAATGCATTGAAAAATAACTAGTTATATCCAAACATCAAGCAACAATAGTTCTCGCATGGATATCTTTGCATTTCTCTAACAACCTCCAATCCTTTGGAGTTTTGATTCTCAAACCTTCTAAACACACTCAGGAACCAATCTAAACAAATATTATTATGATAATCATTGGAGTGACACTAATCAATCACAAATATAACATAGTATCTATTGTTTAAATCAAAACCAAAACCAAACAGGAAAACATACGAATGACACTTGTACTCAAACCAGTACAAAACTCATCTTGAACACTCCACAACCTGAATTCAAACACTCATGGCTCAAAAAACAACCGACTCAATCAAACTAACAACTTTGGTTCAAAAATACTTAATTGACCGTCTAGACAACGAATCGAGGTGCAAAAAACCAGGAAACTAATCTTATTTACTTAATAAAAACGGGGAATCAAATTACACTATTGAAAAGAAAGTAAGCATATGTCAAACAAGAAACGCAAAGTTTAATCGAGGAAAAAGATGTCAAATCAAGGTTACACGACCAAGTATTCATCAAAGATAACCGAATGCATTGAAAAATAACTAGTTATATCCAAACATCAAGCAACAATAGTTCTCGCATGGATATATTTGCATTTCTCTAACAACCTCCAATCCTTTGGAGTTTTGATTCTCAAACCTTCTAAACACACTCAGGAACCAATCTAAACAAATATTATTATGATAATCATTGGAGTGACACTAATCAATCACAAATATAACATAGTATCTATTGTTTAAATCAAAACCAAAATAAACAGGAAAACATACGAATGACACTTGTACTCAAACCAGTACAAAACTCATCTTGAACACTCCACAACCTGAATTCAAACACTCATGGCTCAAAAAACAACCGACTCAATCAAACTAACCACTTTGGTTCAAAAATACTTAATTGACCGTCTAGACAACGAATCGAGGTGCGAAAAACCTGGAAACTAATCTTATTTACTTAATAAAAACAGGGAATCAAATTACACTATTGAAAAGAAAGTAAGCATATGTAAAACAAGAAACACAAAGTTTAATCGAGGAAAAAGATGTCAAATCAAGGTTACACGACCAAGTATTCATCAAAGATAACCGAATGCATTGAAAAATAACTAGTTATATCCAAACATCAAGCAACAATACTTCTCGCATGGATATCTTTGCATTTCTCCAACAACCTCCAATGCTTTGGAGTTTTGATTCTCAAACCTTCTAAACACGCTCAGGAACCAATCTAAACAAATATTATTATGATAATCATTGGAGTGACACTAATCAATCACAAATATAACATAGTATCTATTGTTTAAATCAAAACCAAAACCAAACAGGAAAACATACGAATGACACTTGTACTCAAACCAGTACAAAACTCATCTTGAACACTCCACAACCTGAATTCAAACACTCATGGCTCAAAAAACAACCTACTCAATCAAACTAACAACTTTGGTTCAAAATACTTAATTGACCGTCTAGACAACGAATCGAGGTGCGAAAAACCTGGAAACTAATCTTATTTACTTAATAAAAACGGGGAATCAAATTACACTATTGAAAAGAAAGTAAAAATATGTCAAACAAGAAACGCAAAGTTTAATCAAGGAAAAAGATGTCAAATCAAGGTTACACGACCAAGTATTCATCAAAGATAACCGAATATATTGAAAAATAACTAGTTATATCCAAACATCAAGCAACAATACTTCTCGCATGGATATCATTGGATTTCTCTAACAACCTCCAATCCTTTGGAGTTTTCATTCTCAAACCATCTAAACACACCCAGGAACCAATCTAAACAAATATTATTATGATAATCTTTGGAGTGACACTAATCAATCACAAATATAACATAGTATCTATTGTTTAAATCAAAACCAAAACCAAACAGGAAAACATACGAATGACACTTGTACTCAAACCAGTACAAAACTCATCTTGAACACTCCACAACGTGAATTCAAACACTCATGGATCGAAAAACAACCGACTCAATCAAAATAACAACTTTGGTTCAAAAATACTTAATTGACCGTCTAGACAACGAATCGAGGTGCAAAAAACCAGGAAACTAATCTTATTTACTTAATAAAAACAGGGAAACAAATTACACTATTGAAAAGAAAGTAAGCATATGTCAAA
>JACCIX010000633.1:0-28056 GCA_025506515.1 Flaveria trinervia | reverse complement strand
TGAATGTAGAAAGAAAGTCCATACAAATCTGGAGTAATCATCCACAATTACCAGACAGTATTTCTTCTTTGCCATGCTCATTACTCTCACAGGACCAAATAGATCCATATGCAGTAATTGCAAGCAGGCATTGGACTTAGGCACTTCAATGGAGGGAATGAGACTTTGTGATGTTTTCCTTTTAAACACGCAGTGCAGGTTTCATCACAGTGGAACTCCTTATGGTAAGCCTCTGACTAAACTATTGTGGGAAAGCTGATTCATGTTTTTGAGATTAACATGACCAAGCCTCCTGTGCCACAGTTTAGATTCTTGAGAAGAGGCTTTGGAAAATAGGCAAGGATTGCCTTTGAGATCTATCTTCTTAGAAAGATCTAAGGCATACACTCTTCCTGTCCTGTGGCTTTCAGGAGAGTGTGATCATCCAACACCTTGTCAATCAAGTGCAAAACTTTGGATGACAGAATCCTACAGTTTTGACTGGTGAAAAGGGCAACATGGCCTTTATCACACATTTGACTGACACTCAAGAGATTGTACTTGAGATTTTCCACATGATTAACATCATCAAATTTGATTTCTCCATTGGAGACAAAGCCCTTACCGATGATGTAACCCCTAGCATCATTCCAAAAGAGACAAATCCCTTCTTTCCTTGAGAGTAGTCATGAAGAAGAGAGCTGTTCCCAGTCATGTGCATAGATTACCCACTGTCTACATACCAGATGCTACTTTGGCATGTTGAAGAACCCTGCAAAAATAAACAATTAGTTAGTTTTAGAGACCCAAACCTTTTTGTTTTGGGCCTGGTCTCATCAATAGATGGTAAACTAACAGGTTTATTTGAAACAACAGCCTGAGAGGAAGAAGATGGTGTAGAAGAGGAGTCCTTTGGCTTGGACCTCCTTTTCTGTGGTTTCAACATAGGAGAATCTAGTTGGTTAACTCTACCCAACAGATGTTGAACCATCATAACCAGCTGTGTCTGATTTTGTGATGAAGCTTTCAGCTCATCAGACACATTGCTAGTGGAGTTTGATAAGTTCCTATGTTGCACCTTCTTCTTCTGAGCACCCTCAGCTGTCACCTGTTTAACCCCTTCCTTTTTGGATTTCTTTGAGGACTTAAGGGTTACAGGATTTGATGTTGCTGATAAATGTGGTCTCAAACTCAGTCTTCATTTTTACCATTTTCTCTTTAATTCTTCTTTTTGTTTGAGTTTGGAACCTCTTTTGTACCAACAATCATCTGTAAGATGATTGAACAGACCACATACTTCACATGGTTTCTTCTTCATCTTAGGTTGATCATCAACTAAAGAGGGTGAAGCAACTGAAGACTTGTTCTTCAATGCTTTGGAAGCATTGTTTGCTTTCTTGACTGCCTCTTTAGTGGTCTTCAAACTCCTTCTACTGTCAGTTTTCTTCTCTTCAGTACTGACAGCAGTTGAAGTTTGAACTTCAGGTGTTAGATCCTGCTCTCTAGTCCTTTCAGGACCTTCAGGATTAATCCTGAGTTGATCAACTCATTAATCATGTGAATGTCAGCATTTGAACCATCAACATCAGCTGATAAGTTCAAAGAGGGCTTGATGTTGACTTCTACTTCTGATTGTGCTGTATCAGAAGGTAGATCACATGATGTGATGGATTGGTTATCACTCTCACCATCAGATTCTGCCCCTGCTCTTGGGGTAAAATCTGTAGGTGGAGCAGTGTGATTGTAACCAATTCCAAACTTCACATTTGAAGCAGATTGCTTACTAAGAAGCATTTCAAAACCTTTGCATGATTGTACCCATCTATCACACTCGACCTGGGTAACTGCAAGGGTTTCTTTGAGATCTTTGTACTTCTCTAGAAGTACTTCTTCTCTAGCCTTATCATCAATTATTTGGCAATTCAGTTTATAAATCTCATCATTTTTATCTTTAAGCACAGACTCAAACTTAGCTTTGTTTTTGGAAATTATTTGTTCTAGCTCAATGTTCTTATTAGTTAGAGCTACATTTGCTTCTCTAATGGAAGCAAATGCTGCTATGCATGGTTCAGAACATAATTTGGCTTTTGCCTCAGAGGATACCTGTGATACCTGAGGTGTAGAGGCATTAGAAAATGAAGTATCAGCAGACTCCAAAGCCATAAGAGCTAGATTCCCAAAAGGACTGTCACCACCATGTTGACCAGCACCTGAGAACAGTTGGTCATGACCAGACATGTCATCTGGTAAACTGCTCCAGTCAACAACTCCTGGGGTGAAGAAGCTGTGTTGTTGAGGTTGAGATTGTTGATGAGATTGGGAAGGCTGAGGTTCTGGTAGTGCATGAGGTTGTGGTGCCATAGGAACTTGAACTTGATTTGGCTGTGGCATGTAATAACAAGGGTACGGATATGGCATTTGACCCTGAGGAACAAAATATGCCGGAGATTGTTGTTGAGGATGATGACTAGAGGTGACAGGATGTTGCCCTCTGTGTTGTTGACTATTGCCAGGAAAAGTCACAAAGGGTGCAGTGGAGTTAGATCCAGTTGATCTACACTCTCTTGCAAAGTGTCCAAGCCTTTGGCATTTGTGACACCTTAACTTGCTCTTGTCAAAACCAATTGGTTTTGCCAGAGAGTCCTGGGAATTTTCTTCCAGTTCTTTTATAGAACTTCTGAGATCTGATATTTATCAGGGCCATTTGGCTCAAAATATCCATCTCTTCTAAGTCATCATCAGCAATCCCCTTGAGATCATCCATAATGAAGCATAAATTGTCATTATTACACCCAGTAAACTGACCATCAATACTCACAAATGCAGAATCAGAAGTGCTTGAAGAGAAATTAATATGCTCATCATACTGGCATTCAGATGAAGCATATTCTGACTCATGACCCACCAAGGCAGTGTTGCCTGGTACAAAGTCTTCAGTGAGCTTTCCAGATGAAGACAGTTTTCTCTTCTGTTCTATCTCACTCTCAAAAGTGAGCAGTTTCCCATGGAGTTGGGTGAGAGATAGTTTGTCCAAACTTGCACTGGAGCGTAGGACAATAGTATATGTGTCACATCTCTCAGGCAGTGATCTGAGAAATCTGTTATTCATCTGAATATTTGTGTACTCAAGTTTGACCATTTTTAGTTCAGAGATCAAACAAGAGAACCGCTCATATTGTTGAGTCAGTGTCTCACCCTTCTATGAGAGAATGTCTCATATTGTTGGGCAAAAAATTTCTCTATTATTTGCCAAGACCTCATCTGTTCCTCCAAATTGTTCTTTCAAGGCATTCCAGAGGTCATGGGCAGTTTCATGATGCATTAGCCCAGAATAGATTTCATTGGGCAGTGCCATGGCCAGAATTCCATGGGCTTTTGCATCAATTTCAAGCAACTTCTTATCCTCATCTGAGTATTGCTCCCTCCTCTTCGGAACCATTTGATTGGTTTCCGGGTTATTTACCATAGGCTTGTGTGGACCATGTACCACTGATGTCCAACACCCTGCGCTGTTAACAGACAGGTGATGGAGCATACGTCTTTGCCATATGTTATACTCATTCCTAACCAGCATTGGTGGCTTGGTTGAGGAACCAGTATGTGAGGATCATTGGAGGGAGTAGTCATTTTCAGTTCAAAAACAATTTAGTTCAAGCTTTTAAAAGTTTTAGACAGACCACAACGAACTCAATGAGAACCAAGAAAAGATCTCAGGATGAATGAGCAGAAATACAGAAAATTCAATCTCTATAACCGTTTCTTGCAAAAACAAAAGCTAATTCAATCAAACTTAGATCTTGAGTAGCAGTTTCAATGATCAATTATTAGATCGATCAATGATTAACCGGCTCTGATACCATTTGACAGGATCAGCGATCACAAGTTTGATGTATTAGGATTTAAAGCAGCGGAATACAAACAGGAATTAGACAAATTGTAGCAAGCAATCGATACTTATATGCATTAAGAGCGCATACGGTTATAGGGAGAGAATATATATTTCTGATTTCAAGGAATGTTTATAGATGTAGAATATTTCTAATCAAATCATTCGATCATTCCATTCATTCATCTCTCTCATTACAATAGGTTGTCACTCCTTATATAGAGTGCAACAATCACTGTTGTTATCACGGAAAGTGACAACTGGCAGATCTAATACAAAAAAAACTAACTCTTAACAAACTACTGAAATGTTCACAACTACTGAGAACATATCAGTGTGTTAAGTACAAAATATAAAACTACTGAAACTACAACGACTGAAGAACAAGCTCTTCAGTCGTTTTACAAAACTACTGAAATATAAAACTACTGAAATATAAAACTTCTGAAACTACAACGACTGAAGAACAAGCTCTTCAGTCGTTTTACAAAACTACTGAAACATAAAACTACTGAAACTAGAAAAATAAAACTACAGATATCACAACTACTGAAGAAGTACTCTTCAGCAGTTGTGACAAACTACTGAGGCTTCAGTACTTGATCTTCAGACTTTGACCTTCAGGTGTTTCATCAGCTGATGACTTCAGTAGATATCATCAGCTGATGTCTTCAGTCTTTGTCTTCAGACTTTGTACATCAGTTGTTGATCTTCAGTACTTGTAAACTCTTCAGCTGTTGTACTTCAGTACTTTGGTCTTTCAGCTTCAGCACTTGTGTTCTTCAGCTGTTGTACTTCAACACTTTAGTTCTTCAGCTGTTGAGGTCTTCAGCACTTGATCTTCGGCTGTTTGAAGTCTTCAGCACTTGTCAAACTACTGATGAGGCTTTCAGCAGTTGTTGTGATACCATGTGGGACTTAGAGGTTTTCTGATCTTGGCTCATTGGTTCTTTTGGTCCAACATTTAAGCTCTCGCATAGGAAGACTTTGATAAGGCTTTTGAAAAGTCTTCTGAGCTTGTTGAAACCTTTGATTGCTTGAGCTTGACTGAGCACTTCCTCCATTATTCCTTGGAGCTTTGCGTTCTCTTGAGAAGTGTCCATAACTGTTGCAGTTAAAACATCAAGCCTTTGACTTGTCAAATCCAACAGTATTGTTTGCACTTGGCTTGTATTTCTTGTTGACATAAGAATGTTTTTGAGTCCTGTAGGAAATCATCACCATCTACCAGTTCAGGTCCATCTCTTCAACATCTTCAGGATCCATCTCAAATAAATCCTGCAAAACAAAATCTAGTTGAGTTAATGGCTACCTTGATATGCTTGAAAACTAGCCATAAACGCAGTGAATGCAGTTTTGGACTCTTCATCCTCTAATAAGATATTCATCACATCTTTAAATTTGCTAGATTTTGCAGAGTTAGATGATGAAGAAGTCTCTGTTTGAATATTTGATGATTGGGACTGTGGTATAGGAGGAGATTGAGAATGAGACTGAGTTGTATAAGCAGGTGCACTGGTAAATGATGAGTCAGTGAAAAATCCTGCTCCAACAAATAGATCTCCCTCTTCTTCAGAACTTTTCTCACTGTTTGCCATGCATGCATTCTCTATAGTGGTTGCAGGAGAAGCAACAAACTAATATTGAGACATTGATACTGCTCTATCATTGTTTCTTGAGCTTTCATCAATCTCCACTGATTCTATTTTGTAATAAGAAGATCTAGATCCATTGGAAACTTCTCAGTATGCTTTAGTAGGGTTACAGTTTGTTTCCATGATGATGGTAAATCATTGAGTAGTCTGAGATTTAAATCTTCAAGATCAGGTTAGATACTAGCTGTTGACATCTCAGTTATGAGTTGAACAAATCTGTTCATCATCTGATTTATTGTCTCTCCAGACAAATGTTGAAACAATTCTAATTGTCTTTTCAGCTTTTGTTTCTTTAGATTTTAAATCTCCTTACCTCCTTCACAAATGATCTTCAATGCTTTATATAATGTATATCCAGTTTGATATGCATCAAGCCTTGTAAGAACTTCCAAAGGTAGTCCTTTACACATCAATGAATATGCTTTAATATCATTCTTAACTCTTTTCAGATCATCTCCTTGAAGATCATCTTCTGGATAAGGTTCTGGAGAATCTTTAGTGTACACAAACCCTCTATTAGGTCTGTCAGTTATTATAGGAATGTATGGTCCTTTTTCTATAGATTTCCAAAGATCAGTGTCAATGGAATTAAAATGTTGTTTTAGCCTAAGAGACCAGTTTTTGAAATCAACTTTGTTTTTAAGTTTTGGAACTCTGTTTTCAGAATTTTCCGATTTCACCATTTTTATATTTTTGTTGTTTTAGATTTTGAATTTTTTTTAAAATTGAAAAAAAATTTTCAAAGAATTTTCTTTTAATAAAAAAAATTCTAAGTATCGAGGTTGAAACGTCTGAACAGTATTCGAACGTCTCAACAGTGATGCGTCTAAGTTGAGAGTTGTCTAAGGGAATGCCTTAGAAAATTTTTCAAAACGCCTAAAATTGATGCGCCTGAACAGTTGTAAAACGTCTGAACAGTAGTGATGCATCTACACAGTGTTGATGTGCCTACACAGTTGTCAAACGTCTAAACAGTTCAACAATGATACTCTCGAACAGTGGTCAAACGTCTGAACTGAAAACGTCTACACAGTGTTGGTGCGACTAAACAGTAGTCAAACGCCTAACACTTGGACAATTTTTCAGCAAACTTCAACCCTAATGCGTCACATTCATCATGTTCATATGAAAATAACAGACTCAAATCTTCTGAATTCTTCAAAATGTTGATGAAATCAATTGAAATTTTCCAATTAAGCGAGTTTTATGCCGATAAACATTCTTCTAATATCAATTTCTTCAATTTCAACAACAAATCACTCAATTTTGAAATTTCAATCCGAAAACTTCAACTCTTTTTCGAACAACAAATTCAACAAATTTACTTGAATTTGATGAATTGAACTGCTAATTGTGCTTCAAATCATGTTTCTAATAATGAAACACAACTGAAATTAACAGATTTTCAATTGAATTGGATCTCAATCACAGATTTATTAAGATTTTTGAGGTTTTCAAGTTCGCTAAACTTCAAAAAGTCAATCACTAACAGCTTACCAACAGCCCTGATACCATTTGATAGGATCAAATGAATCAATCTGCGATGATTTATGAACACAATTCAAAGAAATTCACACAAAGTAATCAAATCAAAACAAGATATCAACAAGATTCATGTTTTCATTAATATCAAGCTAAGACAATTACAAGTATGAAAGCAGGTTCGAATCTCTCTTTATCTACCTACAAGATTAAGCTATTTATACTAAAAACAAAAAGTAAAGGAACTAACAAATTACACAAATAGTTCCTATACTATTACAAAATGTTAAAAGACAAATAAAGACAACATGTTAATCTTTCTTAGAGCACTTAACAATCCAGACCAAACTACACTAACAAGGCTACACAGAATGAGAAGCCAAAGCAGCAAGCTACTGTTGCTATTGAAGAAGGAGGCTTTGACTGGAGCTTTCAGGTGGAAGATGCTTCTCCAAACAAAGCACTAATGGCAGATCATGATGAAGCTAAGGTATTGGAACATCTCTGTACCCCTAAATTCATTGCTAAAGTCAACAGATACAGGTCCTATAACTTAGAAATGAGATCATATCCTGGGTCCTTAAACATCTTAAAAGTTGATTTTAGAAAGTCTGAAAATGATTATAAACTAAAGATAGAGGACTTCGAGAAAACCATTTCAGTTCTAAAACATGAGCATACAAATTCTACGACTTAGATCAAGGACCTCATAACTAAGCTGACTGAGTGCGAGGTTGAGCTTGTGATCAGCAAAACTAGGGCAGAAAAGTGTGTTCTTAAAGAAGAGACCTTCAAGAACATGATATCCTCATCCCTGCACAACAAGGTGTGCTATCATAACAAGCAGGGACTAGGATGGAATGCGATAGCTCCTGCACACGCAATCTTGTCTGTAAGATCACCCAGGTGTGGAACTTATGAAGATGAGCTTCCTCTCATAGACCCTTTAAGTGAAGAGGATGATGAAGTGATAGTGAAGAATTTCTCTAAGAAGAGTGAAGAGGAGGATTCTAAGAAGGGCCACTATCCTTCAGTGGAGAAGAAGAAGACTTTGATGACCAAGTCAATGAGAAAGAACTTGATCAAAAAGAGCAAAAGAAAAGCTAGGAAGGCTCAAGAGATTAAGGCTACTTTTGACTCCAAGCAGAAACAAGTTTTATCTCTGCAGGGTTTGAAGTAGTGAAGACTAAAGACATCAACCTAAACTTTACTACCAAGAGTTCTGGTTCATGTTCAAATCATCTCAGCATCAAGAAGAAGGCTGACCTATTGTGTACCACTGCTACATAGCCTGGACCATCCAACTCCAAGAACTGACAGTCAACAAAGTGAAATTTCTTTAACATGGTTTCCACATATTTTGATTGATTGATGAAGATTCCATCTGCTGTCTGTTGGACTTGCACCCCTAGAAGAAGAAGAGTTCCCCCATAGCACTAATTTGGAACTTTGAATGCATAAGGTATTCAAATTCTTTGCAGAGTTGCTTGTTTGTCGAGCCAAATATAATGTCATCCACGTAGATCTAGACTAACAGCATGTCTTTTCCTCTTTTTCTTCTAAAAAGAGTCTGATCAATCATTCCTCTTTCATACCCATGTTCAAGAAGAAAGGATGATAGAGTCTCATACCACTTTCTTGGTGCTTGATAAAGACCATACAGAGCTTTGTCAAGCTTGTAAACTCTGTGAGGGAAATCTGGATCTTTAAAGCCAGGTGGTTGACTCACATAGACTTCCTTAGCAATCTTTCCATACAGGAAGGCACGCTTTACATCCATTTGATAAACAGTAAATTTCATGGACGCAGAATATGCAAGAAAGTTTCTAATTGCTTCTAGTCCGGCAACAGGAGCAAACACTTCGTTTTAGTCGATTCCTTCTTCTTAAGTGTATCCCTGTGCCACTAGTCTTGCTTTGTTTCTGATGATGATCCCTCTATCATCAGTCTTGTTCCTGTACAGCCATCTGGTAGTGATAGGGTATTGTCCTTCGGGAAGATCTACCAATTTCCATACTTCTTGCTTCTTGAATTGGAGCAATTCTTCCTGTATTGCTTCAATCCAGCTATTGTCTTGAAGAGCCTCTTTGATGTTTTTGGGTACTGTTTAACATAGAAAGCATGAGAACAAATAGATGTTTGCAATACTGGACTTGCTTCTTGTCACCCTCTCATTAAGATCACCAATAATGGTTTCAACTGGATGATTCTTGTGTATTCTTGTGGTTGGAATAGTGTCACCAGCAATAGTTATATCAAGATTGGATACATTCAATTCATTATGGTCAGAGCACATTTATCTTGTACTGTTGTTGAATTATGAAGATTGTCAACTTTTATTTCAGTAACTGCTACATCTTCAGCAGCACTAAGATTGCTTGCATCATTTGATGTACCTTGTGTTTCAACTGGAGGAGAAGCCTGTTTTTGATTTTTGATCTCATTTGACAAGTCATCTAAGTGAGATGGTACCAGGCTGGGACCTTTTTCCGAAGAAACACTAAGGTTTTGTGATAGTTGTTTGATAGGATCAGCTTGAAGAGGAACATCTTCATTCATGTGTTCATCAAATGTAGGTGGAATCAATGATTTAAGGAATCCAATAAATGGTTTCTTATAAAAGAGCAGTTCATAAGGTGTCATGTTACTTCTTTAACAATCAGAGTTCGATTTTGTACAAAGCACGATGTGTTAACTGCTTCTGCCCAGAAGGTGATTGGCAGTTTTGCATCGGCTAACATCATTCTTGTTGCATCAGTCAGTGTTTTATTCGCCTTTCAGCTACCCCATGTTGTTGAGAAGTTCTAGCTACACTGAATTGATGAGCAATGCCTTTGGTTGTACAAAAGGAACTCATACTTTCATATTTGAATTCAGTACTATTATCACTTCTTATTATTTTAACCTTAAGATCAAGTTGATTTTCAATTTTAGTGATAAATTCTTGTATGATTTGGGATGCTTCGTTTTTATGAAGTAGGAAAGAACACCCATGTGAATCATGAAAAGTCATCAATGATCACTAAACAATACTGTTTCTTTCCATACTCATTACATGAGTTGGTCCAAATAGAAACATGTGAAGGAGCTTCAACGAAGTATTGTTAGTGTTCACAAGCCTAGTTTTGTGAGACGATTTGTGTTGTTTTCCTTTGAGGCATGTTGAACATTGATCAATAAAATTGAATTCTTTTTTAGGACAACCAACGACATGGTTTCTTTTGACTAACTTCTTCATATTTTTAAAGTTGGTGTGCCTCAAACGTCTATGCCAAAGTTGTGACTCATCAAATGATGCTTTAGACAAAAGACATGTTTCTTCTTTAGGTGATGCAAAAGACAGGTTTAAGACATATGTATTAGTCTTCCTTGGTGTCTTTAAGACAACCCATTCTTCAGAGATCTAAGGTTTTAGAATGTAGCAATGAGTGTTTGTAAAGTGTGTGGAATATTTCTTGTCACGAATCTGAGACACACTTAGCATATTGAAATTCAATTGTTCACAGTAGTTCACTTTGTCAAAGCACAGCATCCCGTTCATCACGGATCCTTCTCCTGTAATTCTACCACCTTTTGAATCTCCACCAAATGCCACAGTAGTTCCTTGTATGTGCTTGAAGTCATGAAGGAGGGAACGATCTCCAATCATGTGTCGGGAGCATCCACTGTGTACGTACCATAGGCTATAGACCTGTGTAAATGAACCTCCAAGCAAAAAGAACTAATTAGAATAGGGAACCCAAGCCATGATGGTCTTGGGTTTCCCGTTCCTATTCATGATGGTGACCTCCTGGTATTTCTCTCTAAATTGTGATTTGGATGGAGGTGTCTTGGGAGATTTTTGGTAATGAATTGATTGAGTCATCTCATCAACATCTACTAAGGATTCAGATGAGTAATGAAATCATTGGTCTCTGTTTCTTTGTAGAAATTTGGCTTGTTTTTCATTATCAAAAGTAGATTTTTGTTTTGGAAGGTCAAGTTGGTGTTTCATTGTGAGATGATTTCTTTGACCCTTCCTCAATTCCTTCAAATCATTCCCATCATTTGTTAATCTAGGTGTCCTAGATTGAGTATTATGAAAATGAGGTTTGACAGAATTCATCACAATGGATGGTTTTGAGATGGACTTGTGTTGGGGAATTCTCAAACCCTTTTGATTGAAGTAACAATCAAATGTATTGTGATTGTTCATATCACAGATTGAACAATACTTGTTAAAATAGCAGTTTTTGGTGGAGTGATTGTTCATATCATAGATAGAGCAATATTGATTAAAGAAGCAATTATCTGTCTTGTGATTGAATGTTTCACAAATGTCACAATACATTTGTTTGTTTCTTGAATCAGATTTTTCCTTGTGTGACTCAACTGATATTTTCTTTTGATGAGTCATTTTCTTTTCTTTAGGTGATGAATCAAAATCAGCTTTTAGTAGTTTTCTTCATAACACTACCTTGTTTAATTTTCTGGGTTGTTTCTGTTTCTTTAACCTATTTCCTACTTCTTTCTCAATCTGGTCAACATGTTCCTTATTGCATATATCAAACCCATCTCCCTGCCTTAATCTTGAAGACCGAGGGTCTGAAGATGGTTTATGTGTTGAACTCAGTGTTACTTTTTGTTTCTTTTGCAGTGAAACCTTTTTTGATTTGCTTGAATTTTTGGAGATATAATCTCATTATTAGAACTACTCTCAGTAGTGGGTTTAGTGCCTTCACATATTTCTCTTTGCCTTGTAAAACAGATGGTATGAATTTCATAAAAGGTACAATTGCTTTTACAGGGCTTGATGGTTTCATGACACTCACTGTCTTGTCTAAACACTCTTTTATTTTGATTTGGTGACCTAACTTGATTTTATCCTCATTGATTTCAATATAAACATCAGGTTTGTTTAAGGATTGGTCACCTATTTCACTACAGATTTAGGTTCCATAGTTTTAGGTTTAATTGCTTCAGAGAGTGAGACAGATTCAGGCATGACAGTGTAGTTGTCATTGTATGGTGGAGGACATGAATTATACCCAATCCCTGACATGTCCTTTGGCTCCTTTTGGGAATCAAGCATCTCTTGTAGCTTGACTGAAGACATTTGAAACTTTTCAAGTTTCACTTCAGACATAGATTGTTGAGCCTTAGATGAGCTAACTTTTCAGTAAGTAGCTCATTCTCAGCTGCAAGAGTGTACTTCTCACCATGCAGTTTTTCTATGTCAGAGATCAGAGATTTAATTTTGATTTTCAAGTTTTTTATTTCTCTCTTCATCATCTCTGACTTTACCATTTCTTCTTTGATTTTATCAGTCGGTTGTGGTTATGCTCCCTGTACCCTTGCAATTCATTAAAGAAGTTTTCACTACAAAGGTTAGATTTTACCGCAGTAGGCATTGGAGATGGTCCATCATTGATGTGAGCCGTAAGAGCATGATTTTGAAATGAGGCTTGACTTGCTCTGCATACACACTCTAGTCACATACTCCATCTTGCTTTATCACTAGAGCACTGGCTCAAGACTAATTGCTTCCATGAGCTTGATTGTCAGTTGGGGTGGATTCTAATATGATTGGTGTTGATGATGCTGCTATTGTTGGTTGTTGAGTGAAAACTTGAGTTAGGCTGTGAGGATGACTGGCCTGGAGAGTTCATTTGATAGTTGTTCTCTGGGGGCATTGCACTCTCTTAAGAAGTGGCTAGCCATGCCACAGTTGAAGCATTTCACCTTGGATTTATCATATCCAAGTTTTGTATTTTCATTCAGGCTCAACTTTCTTCCTTTTCTAAAGAATTTCTTATCTCTCATTGCAATCATGGCATTTGCCATTGTAGATCCATTTCTTCACATCATCTGGATCCATTTCCTCTAGATCTTCATTAGATGAACAGAAGTGAGTCTTCCTCCTAAGTGGGCTTCAAAGCTTGCAACAAATGCATTGTAAATTGCCTTTGTTCTTCTGATCTTAAATCTTCAGGATTGGTTTGAGGAGCAGCAGTGACTCTGGATGTTTGAGGAGCAGTAGTGACTCTAGGTGTTTGAGATAAGGTCAAAGGATGATTGATTGGGGGAGTTGCAATGAACCCAGTGTGTTCATTTCATCTCTTGATGAGATAAAATCATCTTCCTCAGTGGTGAAGGCATTTTCCACAGAATGAGATTCTGATGGATATTTGTAAGCCTCAATCGCTCTTGGTCCAAAGATTTCTGCTTCTTTCATCAAGTTCTAAAGCTTCAGTTTTGGGTATCATGATATCTAGAGTGATACTCTCAAGATCAAGAGTATTTTTCAACATGGTTACATTTTGTTTCTAGCTTTCAGGGAGACTATGAAGCATCTTTTTTTAATTCTTTAATCTTGTAAGTGACTCCCATGATTTCCAAGTCATTTACTAACTGTACAAATCTATGTAGTGATTTAGATATTGATCTCCCTTAGTGTGGTGGAATGTGTCATACTAATTAACAAGCTTGTCTTTGTTGATTTCAGCCACCTCACTGCTTCCTTCACACATGATTTTGAGTGCATCCCACATAGCTTTTGCAGTTCCATACTTCTCCAATCTTTTCAACACATCCATCTTGAGTGCTTGAGTCAGAATTGAGTAGGCTTTGAGGTCTATCTTGATTTTCTTGTAGTTTTCTTCATCTAAGGTCGATCTTCAATGGTATCTAGCAGTTCTAATATTGCAGCTTGATTTGCAGACAGAGTAACAGGGATGTGTGGCCCTTGCATATTGAGATCCAGAAATCAGGATCTACACATGTGATGTAATTCCTAAACCTGATTTTCCACTATTTAATTCAGATTTATGTTTAAGCATTGGAGGTTTAGGTGTATCACCAAGTTTTGAGTAGCTATTAGAATCCATTTTAACTATGTGGTTAACTGGTATAATATAGATATAGATGGTTTTTAGGATTGATTAGTCCAACTAGTCCAAACAGTTCAAACAGATTTCAGAACCAGTTCTGTGATGGTATCGAATTTCTTGATGTTGTGAGTATTTTTGTGAGTATGTTTGACAGAGTATTTTTGTGAGTATGTGTTGACAAGAGTATTTTCTACTGTTTACTAAGTAGAAAAGATGATATACTCTACTAGCAACTCGATTACCATATCAATCGAATTCTATTCAGTTCTTGCACAATCTGAATGAAAATCGAGAGCCAAAGCTCTCATAACAATTGACTGGGGTTGAGTAAGAGTGAGATTCTTACTGCGAATCGAATATGGTAATCAAGTCAGTGATTGAATGGCGGAAACAACCAGTCAAAGAACATTCAATGCAAGAAAATTACTCATAAATGCTTTTGTATTGTATATATGAAAGTTGATAAATTACAAAGAATAATTACAAAAAAAAATTCTATCTATCAGCCGTCACCTCAAGTACGAGGTTATCTATTCTATTTATAGGCAGACAAGATGCCTTTTACAAAATGACTAAACTACCCCTGAACTATTACATCAGAACTAGTCTAAGTCTTCATCCGTATCTTTGCTTGTTCATCCGCATTGACAAATGCGAAGAGTTAACTTGATCAGAATTTATTCACTTGATCATCCGCATTAGTATGTTGGTGATCCACATTGGTTAATGCGGATGAACAAATACTTATGCGCATTTGTTCGGTCATCCGCATTTGTCTAATGCGGATGAGCAAAGTCTTGTCGCATTAACTTTTAGTCTTCTGCATTTGTCAATGCGGAAGAGCAAATACTTGTCCGTATTTGCATTATGTCTTTCGCATTGACAAATGCGGAAGACAACACTTGTTCCTTTTATTTAGCAGAATTTCATTCACATTCTTTTTTGATTAAGGGATTCCAGCAGATCAATCATCAACTCACCATTGAGTTGGCATGTATGATCCTTTCAGGATGCAACAATACTCCCCCTAAGGATTATACAGCCTAGTTTTCTTCAAGTTTGGGAGGTGATTGATGTTATGGTGATTCTGTTGGGTCTTCTGGTGGTGTAAAAGGTGCTACTTGTCTTGGATCCAAAATTGCCTTAATCATGTTGACAAAATCTTGAGCATCTGACATTTTGTCCTTGCTTAGTACATGAATCTTCATTCTGCTCATATCATAAATGGCTTCAAGTGGTAGTTTCTTTAGAGAAATTGGTTCCAAATAGACACTGTTGATAGCCCATCCCTGTGAATCAAAAGAGAACCATCTACATCATCTTCAAGTTTGACAATGTTGCCCAACTGTAAAGGTGTCTTCTTCTTCTTCCTTTTCTCCCTCTTAGCACTAATCTGATCATAAGCCATCTTCAATATTTTGATACACTTTAGAAAGAAATGTAGATCTTCTTGACCTAATTTGTTTGATATCTCTCTGAAGTGCCTTGTGTATATGTATTGAATGTATGATTGATCCAGTAGTCTCACTTCATAGCCACTAATCAATCTGATTTCAGCACCTTCTTTGCCTCCCCACTTCCTCTCAATCACCAATTCATAGGTCTTCTCATCATAATAAACATTTGAGATTGGTGTTGAGGAATGTGTACCAGCTACCATTTTTCTTTTCAATGATTCAGTAGGTTCCACTAACTTCTAGAAACACTACTTCTTCAGCTAGTTTTTTCTGTTTCATTTCAAAGGGTTCTTGAATGTTTTGTCTTTTATCATACATGTTGCTTTCAATGAATTGAAGTTGTTGGTTCTCTTGAAAATTTTGAGTATTCCTTCAAATTCATATCCTCTAAACATGGCATTATGGTTGATCATGCATAGGTTGCCTTCAAATTCATACCCGCATTACTTACATGCATGGGTTACCTTCACCCGCATTATCCAATGGACTTACCTGCATTAGCTTTTGAACTTTATCAAAAGTTAATGTGATTGAATTGTTTATTCATCTTATGAAGATTTGTCCTTGATTGATTTTTCTTATGAAGTTGACCGTGTTGAAGTTGCCAATTCTTGCTTGGATTGACTTGTATGTCAGAATTGATACAAGTTTCCAAATCTTAACAGATCTTGGACTTGTCATGCTTCTAAGAATCTGCATAAGCTGAGATATAATGGTATGACTTTTTGCAACAACACCAACGAAAATCCTTTTGTTTTTGTTTCAAAGTTAAGTTAATAAACAAAAATTTGGACTTACTCAAAAATTTAAATTACTCCCCCTAAAGTTTATATCCATATTTGGATAGAAACTTTGAAGATTTAAAACCTTGAATATTATTGTGATTATTAATAATGAAGAGAATTATCTCTGTGTTGGGATCATATCAGTCTTACATTACACTTGTGCATCCTTTATGATTAAATGGACATGATCATGAACTTGAAGATTGAAGGTATGTTTGTCCTCTTAAACTCATACCTCGTTGATATTTTGATGCAAATGACTTTTATCATGTTTTGGTTGATTTAATTATTCAATGTGTACCTCACAACATAAGCATGGAATGATCAACCCTCCTTATACAATGTATGGTAGAACTTTTTCACAGCTTTTCTTACCAGGATACTTAAGTTATGAAGTCTCATTTTCACTAATCCTCATTGGGATTCTTTTACTTTGATCTTTTTCATGATGATCCATATTAGGATTCTTTTCACTTCACTTTGGAAGGTGATCCATGATAGGTTTCTTTTGTTCATTCACTTGGATTGTATTACTTTGTTGATTCATCCAATTTTGGATGTGTTCCATATTAGGAATCTTTTGGATCATAACATCTGCACTATGTGCAAGTTTCATCAGGTCTTTGCTCAACAAAACAAAGATGGAACATCATATGGTGAAAGAGATTCATAAAGTATCATTACATGGTGTGTTTAGGCTACTACACACATATGCATTCAGATAAGCCAATACATACCTGTACTTTTGTGATGAGTTTTTCACAATTGAATAAGTCTTTAATTCATCACTGCATGTATCATTTCTTCTATGTTGAGCCTACCAACATATCTTGTAAGTCATTTCAATCTTTCACATTTTGAAATTAAGCACAATGAATGATATAACGACTGTAATTATATCATTTCCCGTAGGATTCTTTTCACTTCACTTGTTTCTTTTTGTGGTTTTCTCATGTTTTTAATTGTTTTTGATGTTTTTCATGCTTTTTACTCAAGGTTAATCATGCCAATTGACTGAACCAGAAATTCAAACCTACTAGGTTCAAATGCCTTGGTAAACAAATCAGCTAATTGATTTTTAGTTGGTACTTGAATCAATTTGATTAAACCTTTTTCAGCATAGTCTCTCAAAAAGTGATATCTAATATCAATATGTTTTGTTTTTGAGTGCTGACTGGATTATTAGTTATAAAGATAACAACTGTGTTGTCAATAGAAATTGGTGTGTGCAAGAAGTTAAAACCATAATCAGCATCTGGTTTTGAATCCAGAGAACTTGAGAGCAACATGCTGATGTAGGAATATACTCCGCTTCTGCTATGGACACCGATACATTTGTCTGCTCCTTGCATTGCGAGGATACTAGTCTAGGACCAAGAAATTGACAACCGCCAGGGGTGGATTTTCTGTTGAAGTTGCATCTTCCATAATCATTGTCTTTCTAGTCATAGAGATTAAATTCTCCTTCCTTTGGGTACCATAACCCAAGAGCTAGTTTTCCCTTCAGATATCTGAATATCCACTTGACTGCGTTTATATGTGATTCTTTTGGATCAGCTTGATATCTGGCACACACGCAAACACCAAACATAATGTCAGGCCTACCAGCTGTTAGATACATAAGTGAACCGATCATTGATTGATAGTGAGTCTGATCCACTGATTTGCCTTCAGGGTCAGGTCCAATCTTCATTTTAGTACCCACAGGAGTTTTGATAACTGACAATCAGTAAAGTGAAATTTCTTTAACATGGTTTCCATATATTTTGATTGATTGATGAAGATTCCATCTGCTGTCTGTTGGACTTGCACCCCTAGAAAGAAGATGAGTTCCCCCATAGCACTCATTTGGAACTTTGAGTGCATAAGGTCTTCAAATTCTTTGGAGAGTTGCTTGTTTGTCGAGCCAAGTAAAATGTCATCCACGTAGATCTGGACTAACAGCATGTCTTTTCCTCTTTTTATTCTAAAGAGAGTTTGATTAATCATTCCTCTTTCATACCCATGTTCAAGAAGAAAAGATGATAGAGTCTCATACCACTTTCTTGGTGCTTGATGAAGACCATTCAGAGCTTTGTCAAGCTTGTAAACTCTGTGAGGGAAATCTGGATCTTCAAAGCTAGGTGGTTGACTCACATAGACTTCCTCAGCAATCTTTCCATATAGGAAGGAACGCTTTACATCCATTTGATAAACAGTATATTTCATGGACGCAGAATATGCAAGAAAGATTCTGATTGCTTCTAGTCCGGAACAGGTGCAAACACTTCGTCGTAGTCGATTCCTTCTTCTTGAGTGTGTCCCTGTGCCACTAGTCTTGCTTTGTTTCTGATGACGATCCCTCTATCATAAGTCTTGTTCATGTACAGCCATCTGGTACCGATAGGGTATTGTCCTTCGGGAAGATCTACCGGTTGCCATACTTCTTGCTTCTTGAATTGGAGCTATTCTTCCTGCAGTGCTTAAATCCAGCTATTGTCTTGAAGAGCCTCTTTGATGTTTTTGGGTACTGTTTGAGATAGAAAGAATGAGAACAATAGATGTTTGCAATACTGGACTTGCTCTTGTCACCCTCTCATTAAGATCACCAATAATGGTTTCAACTGGATGATTCTTGTGTATTCTTGTGGTTGGAATAGTGTCACCAGCAATAGTTACATCAAGATTGGAGACTTTCAGTTCATTATGGTCAGAGGCACATTCATCTTGTACTATTGTTGAATTATGAATATTGTCAACTTCTGTTTCAGTAACTGCTACATCTTCAATAGCACTGAGATTGCTTGCATCATTTGATGTACCTTGTGTTTCAATGCAGGAGAAGCCTGTTTTTGATTTCTGATCTCATTTGACAAGTCATCTAAGTGAGATGGTACGAGGCTGGGACCTTCTTCAGAAGAAGCACTAAGGTTTTGTGATAGTTGTCTGATAGGATCAGCTTCAAGAGGAACATCTTCATTCATGTGTTCATCAAATGTAGGTGGAAGCAATGGATACTTATCTCTTCTTTTTACAGCTAATGAAGTATCACTTGAATGTATATTTCCTGCATCAGACAAGTGAAATTGGTCAAATGATTTTGTGAACGTGTCAATATCAAACAACCTGTCAGGACCATTTGTAGATTTGGGAAACGAATGTTCCTTGAATTGAACATTTGTAGATTCATCAATAATGTTCAATCTAGGATTGAACACTCTATAAGGCTTTGAAACAGAAGAATAACCTACAAAGAATCCTTCATCGGACTTGGATGAAAATTTCCCAAATGGTCTCGGGTGTTTAATATTGAGATTGGACAACCAAATGATTTGAGGAATCCAATAAATGGTTTCTTATAAAAGAGCAGTTCATAAGGTGTCATGTTACTTTCTTTAACAATCAGAGTTCGATTTTGTACAAAGCACGATGTGTTAACTGCTTCTGCCCAGAAGGTGATTGGCAGTTTAGCATCAGCTAGCATCGTTCTTGCTCCTTCAATCAGTTTTCTATTCGTCTTTCAGCTACCCCTATTTGGTTAAGGAGTTCTAGCTGCACTGAATTGATGAGGAATGCCTTTGGTTGTACAAAAGGAACTCATACTTTCATTTTTTAATTCAGTACCATTATCACTTCTTATTATTTTGACCTTAAGATCAAGTTGATTTTCAATTTTAGGTATAAATTCTCGTAAGATTTCAGAAGCTCCGTTTTTATGAAGCAGGAGAACACCTATGTGAATCGTGAAAAGTCATAAATGATCACTAAACAATATTGTTTCTTTCCCATACTCATTACCTGAGTTGGTCCAAATAGATCCATGTGAAAGAGCTTCAATGAAGTGTTGTTAGTGTTCACAAGCTTGGCTTGTGAGACGATTTGTGTTGTTTTCCTTTGAAGCACGCTGAACATTGATCAATAAAATTTAATTCTTTTTTAGGACGACCAAGGACATGGTTTCCTTTGACTAACTTGTTTATTTTTAAAGTTGGTGTGCCCCAAACGTCTATGCCAAAGTTGTGACTCATCAAATGATGCTTTAGACAAAAGACATGTTTCTTCTTTAGGTGATGCAGAACATAGTTTAAGACATGTGTACTATTCTTCCTTAGTGTCTTTAAGACAACCCATTCTTCAGAGATCTGAAATCCATGCTTCAGAATGTAGCAATGAGTGTCTGTAAAGTGAGTGGAATATTTCTTTTCACAGATTTGAGACACACTTAGCAGATTGAAATTCAGTTGTTCACAGTAGTTCACTCTATCAAAGCTCAGAATCTCGTTCATCACAATCCTTCTCCTGTAATTCTACCACCTGCTGAATCTCCACCAATGCCACGTAGTTCCTTGTATGTGCTTGAAGTCATGAAGGAGGGAATGATCTCCAGTCATGTGTCGGGAGCATCCACTGTCTATGTACCATAGGCTATTAGACCTGTGTGGATGAACCTGCAAGCAAAAAGAACTAATTAGAATAGGGAACCCATGCCATGATGGTCTTGGTTTCCCGTTCTATTCATGATGGTGACCTCCTGGTATTTCTCTCTAAATTGTGATTTGGATGGAGGTGTCCTGGGAGATTTTTGGTAATGAATGGGTTGAGTCATCTCATCAACATCTATTGAGGATTCAGATGAGTAATGAAATCGTTGGTCTTTGTTTCTTTGTAGAAATTTGGCCCGTTTTTCATTATCAAAAGTAGATTTTTTTTGGAAGGTCAAGTTGGTGTTTCATTGCGAGATGATTTCTTTGACCCTTCCTCAATTTCTTCAAATTATTCCTATCATTTGTTGATCTAGGTGTCCAAGATTGAGTATTATGAAATGAGGTCTGACAGAATGCATCACAATGGATGTTTTTGAGATGGGTTTGGGTTGGGGATTTCTCAAATCCTTTTGATTGAAGTAACAATCAGATGTATTATGATTGTGCATGTCACAGATTGAACAATACTTGTTGAAAAGCAGTTTTTGTTGGAGTGATTCTTCATATCATAGATAGAGCAATATTGATTAAAGAAGCATTTATCTGTCTTGTGATTGAACATTTCACAAATATCACAATACATTTGGTTGTTTCTTGAATTAGATTTTTCCTTGTGTGACTCAACTGATATTTTCTTTTGATGAGTCACTTTCTTTTCTTTAGGTGATGAATCAGAATCAGCCCTTTTAGTAGTTTTCTTCACAACACTGCCTTTGTTTAATTGTCTGGGTTGTTTCTGTTTCTTCAACCTCTTTTTTACTTCTTTCTCAAGCTGGTCAACATGTTTCTTATTGCATATATCAAACCCATCTCCCTGCCTTAATCTTGAAGACTGAGGGTCTGAAGATGTTTTATGTGTTGAACTCAGTGTTACTGTTTGTTTCTTTTGTAGTGAAAACTTTTCTAATTTGCTTGAATTTTTGGAGATATAATCTCATTATCAGAACTATTCTCAGTAGTGGGTTTTAGTGCCTTCACATATATCTTTTTGCGTTGTAAAATAGATGGTATAAATTTTATAAAAGGTATAATTGCTTTTACAGGGCTTGATGGTTCATGACACTCACTATCTTGTCTGAACACTCTTTGATTTTGATTGGATGACCTAACTTGATTTTATCCTCATTGGTTTCAATATAACATCAGGTTTGTTTTGAAGATCGGTCACCTGTTTCACTATAGATTTAGGTTCCGTAGTCTTAGGTTCAATTGCTTCAGAGAGTGAGACAGATTCAGGCATGATAGTGTAGTTGTCATTGTATGGAGAGGACATGAATTATACCCAATCCGTGACATGTCCTTTGGATCCTATTGATAATCAAGCATCACTTGCAGCTTGACTGAAGACATTTGAAACTTTTCAAGTTTCACTTCAGACATAGATTGTTGAGCCTTAGATTAAGCTAACTTTTCAATAAGTAGCTCATTCTCAGCTGCAAGAGTGTACTTCTCACCATGCAGTTTTTCTATGTCAGAGATGACAGATTTAATTTTGATTTCAAAGTTTTTTATTTCTCTCTTCATCATCTCTTACTTTACCTTTTCTTCTTTGATTTTATCAGCCTGTTTGTGGTTATGCTCCCTATACCCTTGCAATTCATTAATGCATTTTTCACTACAAAGGTTAGACTTTACCTCAGTAGGGATTAGAGATGGTCCATCATTGATATGAGCCATAAGAGCATGATTTTGAAATTGAGGCTTGACTTCCTCTGCATACACACTCCAGTCACATACTCCATCTTGCTTTATCACTAGAGCACTAGCTAAAGACACACTGCTTCCATGAGCTTGATTTGTCAGTTGGGGTGGATTCTTATATGATTGGTGTTGATGATGCTCTGTTGTTGGTTGTTTGAGTGAAAACTTGAGTTTGGCTGTGAGGATGACTGGCCTGGAGAGCTCATTTGATAGTTGTTTCTCTTGGTGGCATTGCACTCTTTAAGAAGTGGCTAGCCATGCCACAGTTGAAGCATTTCACCTTGGATTTATCATATCCAAGTTTTGTATTTTCATTCAGGCTCAGGTTTCTTCCTTTTCTCAAGAATTTCTTAGCTCTCATTGTAATCATGGCCATTTTCCATTGTAGATCCATTTCATTCACATTATCTGGATCCATTTCCCCCAGATCTTCTTGATTAGATGAACAGAAGTGAGTCTTCCTCCCAAGTAGGATTCAAAGCTTGCAACAAATGCATTGTATGTTGCCATTTATTCTTCAGATCTTGAGTCTTTAGGATTGGTTTGAAGAGCAATAGTGACTCTGGAAGTTTAAGGAGCAGCAGTGACTCTAGGTGTTTTATATGAGGTTGAAGGATGATTGATTGGTGGAGTTGCAATGAACCCAGTGTTGTTCATTTGATCTCTTGATGATATAAAATCATCTTCCTCAGTGATGAATGCATATTCCACAGAATGAGATTCTCATGGAAATTTGTAAGCCTCAATAACTCTTGGTCCACCAAGATTTCTGCTTCTTTCATCAAGTTCTAAAGCTTCAATTTCGGCTCTCATGATGTCTAGAGTAGTAATCTCAAGATCAAGAGTATTTTTCAGCATGGTTACATTTTGTTTCCAGCTTTCAGGGAGACTGTGAAGCATCTTTTTGTTTAATTCTTTAATCTTGTAAGTGACTCCCATGATTTCCAAGTCATTTACTAACTGTACAAATCTATGTAGTGATTTAGATATTGATTCTCCCTTAGTGTGGTGGAATGTGTCATACTGATTAACAAGCTTGTCTTTGTTGATTTCAGCCACCTCACTGCTTCCTTCACACATGATTTTGAGTGCATCCCACATAGCTTTTGCAGTTCCATACTTCTCCAATCTTTTCAACACATCCATCTTGAGTGCTTGAGTCAGAATTGAGTAGGCTTTGAGGTCTATCTTGATTTTCTTGTAGTCTTCTTCATCTAAGGTCAGATCTTTAATGGGTAGTCTAGCAGTTCTATATATTGCAGCTTGATTTGCAGACAGAGTAACAGGGATGTGTGGCCCCTTGCATATTGAGATCCAGAAATCAGGATCTACACATGTGATGTAATTCCTAAACCTGATTTTCCACTATTTAAATTCAGATTTATGTTTAAGCATTGGAGGTTTAGGTGTATCACCAAGTTCTGAGTAGCTATTAGAATCCATTTTAACTATGTGTTTAACTGGTATAATATAGATTTAGATGATTTTTAGGATTGATTAGTCCAACTAGTCCAACAGTTCAAACAGATTTCAGAACCAGATCTGTGATGGTATCGAATTTCTTGCTGTTGTGAGTATTTTTGTGAGTATGTGTTGACAAGAGTATTTTTGTGAGTATGTGTTGACAAGAGTATTTTCTACTGTTTACTAGTAGAAAAGATGATATACTCTACTAGCAACTCGATTACCATATCAATCGAATTCTATTCAGTTCTTGCACAGATCTGAATGAAAATCGAGAGCCAAAGCTCTCATAACAATTGACTGGGGTTGAGTAAGAGTGAGATTCTTACTGCGAATCGAATATGGTAATCAAGTCAGTGATTGAATGGCGGAAACAAACAGTCAAAGAACATTCAAGGCAAGAAAATTACTCATAGTGTGGTGGAATGTTTCATACTGATTAACAAGCTTGTCTTTGTTGATTTCAGCCACCTCACTTCTTCCTTCACACATAATTTTGAGTGCATCCCACACAGCTTTTGCAGTTCCATACTTCTCCAATGTTTTCAGCACATCCATCTTGAGTGCTTGAGTCAGAATTGAGTAGGGTTTGCGGTCTATCTTGATTTTCTTGTAGTCTTCTTCATCTAAGGTCAGATCTTCAATGGGTATTCTAGCAGTTCTGTATGTTGCAACTTGATCTACAAACAGAGTAACAGGGATGTGTGGCCCCTTGCATATTGAGATCCAGAAATCAGGATCTACACCTGTGATGTAATTCCTAAACCTAATTTTCCACTGTTTACATTCAGATTTATGTTTAAGCATTGGAGGTTTAGGTGTATGACCAAGTTCTGAGTAGTTGTTAGAATCCATTTTAACTATGTGTTTAACTGGTATAATATAGATTTAGATGATTTTTAGGATTGATTAGTCCAACTAGTCCAAACAGTTCAAACAGATTTCAGAACCAGATCTATGATGGTATCGAGTTTCTTGCTGTTGTGAGTATTTTGGTGAGTATGTATTGACAAAACTGTTGGGATGCATAGGCTATAACATTCCCTCTCTGCATTAACACACACCCCAACCCTATGTAGGAAGCGTCAGAATAAACCACAAGATCTTAACTTCCATCGGATAATGACAGAACAGGAGCTTGAGTCAAACTCGCCTTCAATTCTTCGAATGCCTTCTCTTGAGCTTGACCCCATACAAACTTCACATCTTTCCAGGTCAACTTAGTTAGTGGAGATGCGATCTTATAAAAGTATTGAACAAATCTTCTGTAGTAGCCGCCAAACCAAGAAACTACGAATCTCGGATGGCGTCTTTGGATACTTCCATTGCATCACCGCCCCCACCTTTGCCGGGTCCATGATAATCCCATCAGGATTCACCACATGACCCAAGAACTGAACCTCGCGCAACCAAAATGCGCACTTGGAGAACTTAGCGTACAACTTTTCCCTTCTTAACGTCTCCAGAACCTCCCGAATGTGACTGACCTGCTCTACCTCGCTCTTCGAATAAATTAGGATATCATCAATAAACACAATCACCGATTTATCCAACATCGGCCGACACACTCGATTCATCAGATCCATAAAAGTAGCTGGCGCATTAGTCAAACCAAAAGACATGACAAGAAACTCATAATGACCATAACGCGTGCGAAATGTGGTTTTAGGGATACTTCAACTGATGTAGCCCGATCGAAGGTCTATCCTTGAAACCAACTGGCACCTTGAAGCTGATCAAACAAGTCATCAATTCTTGGTAAGGGGTATCAGTTCTTTATCGTCAACTTATTCAGCTCACGGTAGTCAATACACATCCTCATACTACCGTCTTTCTTCTTCACGAATAAGACCGGAGCACCCTAAGGAGAGATACTCGGTCTAATAAACCCCTTATCAAGCAGCTTTGCAACTGCTCTGTCAACTCTTTCATTTCAGTAAGAGCCATACGATACGGTGCCTTGGCAACAGTTTGGGCACCCGGTATCAAATCAATCTGGAACTCGATCTCACGGTCAGGTGGCACTCCTGATAAGTCTTCTCGAAACACGTCTAGAGAGTCACACACAACCGGTACATCAGACAGTTGTGGTGCTAGCGTATCCACATCCTTTACGTAGGCCAGGTAGGCACTACATCCACGCCTCATGCACTTTCCCGCCACCGCCATTGAGATTACCTTCAGAATTGTCGTGTCCCGATCGCCATAACCCGTTACCGAACTCCCGTCAGGCGCTTTCAATCGAATCATCTTCTTGCGACACATAATGTTCGCCTCGAAACCACCTAAGGTCATCATGAACGGTCTAACCGGAAACTTATGACCTTCTAATTCCACATCACAGCCTTCTATCATCTCAGAGATCCTGGTAGACTTACCTATGGCAGTTTCTACATCAAAGGGTGCATCAAAACTCCTACTACTAATAGGCAGTTTAGCATAGAAAGCTGCAGAAATAAAACTTTTATCAGCACCAGAATCAATAACACGAGGGCTAAAGTTTGGTTTACTAGAAACATACCTGACACGACATCAGGGTCCGTTCTAGCTTCCTCCTGTGTTATCGTAAATGCTCTGGCGCTCGCCCTTGGTCCTTCACCTCCAGTCTTCTTCACCCCAGGACCCTCAGCCCTCGGTCCTTCACCTCCAGTCTTCTTCACCTCAGAACCCTCAGCCCTCGGCTTCTTATAATCCCTACTCATATGACCACTTTCCCCACAGTTGAAACACCTCATACCCCCACTTGCATTCCCCGAATGCTCTTTCCCACATTTTCCACACCTCTTCGATCCTGCCCATGACGCGACCACACGGCGGTCATCCACCCGTGCCTTCTTGTTACCTGTCAGGGCACCACCCCAACCAAACCTCTTCCCATTCTAACTCCGATCACCGCCGCCCTTCTTGTTTGCCTCAACCACCACCACCTCTTGCTCATCACATAATCTTCCTACTAAATCAACTGCCAACCTAAACGTGCTCGGTCGGGAAGCGATCATGTGTCTACGGATATTTGTTGGCAAACCCTACACATACCTCTTGATCTTTTGCGATAGAGGTGTCACCTGATCTGGAACAAGCCATGCCATTTTGTTGAATTTGGTGGTGTATTGTTGATGTGTCATGGTTCCCGCCTCCAGCTGAAGGAATTCCCTTTCCACCTTATCCATTTCCGGTGAGGACAGAACTCCTCAATTACCAATTCTTCAACTCAACCACCTCATTCTTCCAATTGCCCGACTACCCTCAGCTCGGACTATATTGTCCCACCAACATAGAGCCGAGTCCACAAACGATGTGGGCAGCAAACTTCACCTTTTGGTCCTCTCGGCACTCGCTGATATTCAAAACAGCTTCCATTTCTGTCACCCATCAGTGAGCAGCAGCAATGCCATTACCATCAAATGTAGGGGCTTGCATCGTTGAAATGCTCCGTAGTTAAAGCCTTGTACTGCCTCCGGCGTAGGCTCTTCTTCTTCCTCTTCTTCATCATCATAGAGAACCGTTTCCAGCTCCGATTGCTCCCGTCCTCTTGAAGACCGGTTTCTCTCCTTTCTTTCCCCTTCACGTACAGCCTTGATAACTTCGGTCACCATAGACGGTAAAATAATCTACATGACCTGATGAACTTCCTCAACAACAGCCTCCTTCACTGAGGCTCTCAAATTGGAACTCTCATCACGCCCTCGGATAAGGGGTCTCGGGTACTTCATGAACCACCTTTTCCACTCTTGTTCTCCCTCTTTTGGGTCGCAGTTCAGCACCATGACCTCCACCACGTGAAGCTTTTGAAGATCTACCACCGGCATCCTCACACACACACTGAAAGATTCAAACACCAACACGGTCATTCAAGGAAACAACTCAGTTTATGTCAAGTATAGTAAGTCCCTAATTACAGTGGCCAGTTGTGATTAGCCACTTACTTTACTCTTCATACTCCAAGCATTACCTAACCTGACTACATGAGTATTTAAATCTACAAACAACACATGACCACATAACATGCGCATGTAATACCGGTTAACATTATGAAAATACCTGATGGCACGCAGTTACTCAGACTGGCATCCCCTCCCTTTCGGTCCCATTCTCAGTTAAGTTTAGGTTTATTCTGAAAATTTTACCCGTTTCACTTAAACTTTGGCTCTGATACCAACTTGTAAGGCCCCGTTCTCGGGACGCTTACAACTGGTAAATCATCGCACATAAAACATATACTTTACATTTAATCATTCATAAAACATTGTAGCGGAAACATAAAAATAACTTTTCATATCATTACAAATGCTTTTGCAAGTTAATACAAGCGTTT
>JACCIX010000821.1:0-28067 GCA_025506515.1 Flaveria trinervia | reverse complement strand
CCATCATCAATGAAATTGTTAATAAAGCCCTTGATGAGAGGATTTCCTCAAGTCTACAACCATTTATTGATGATGTTGTGCAAAAGAAACTTTCTGCGGTACAAACCCCTGCCACCAATGCATCCAAAAAGGGGGAGAGTACTGCAGTGAAAGAAAAGAAGAGAAAAAACTGAGGATGAGAAGGCACAAGAGAAAGCCCAGGAGTTGGAAAAAAAAGCACAACAACTGATCACCTACAAAGAAAGAAAAGTGCTGGTGATCAACCTACTGCTGAAGAAAAATCCTTGGAAGAGCTGGTAAAAGATGCAGATGACACACACAGCCGATCCATGGACAAAATCATTGAGCAACTCTTCAAGCAAGGTTTTGATACAGCCACATTAGATAGTGAGATAAGGAAGTTGGAAGTGGGGAAATTCAAACCAGATGGGCTGGGTATGATGTACTGGAGAAAGAGAGATTGGAGATCATGATTCGTTTCATTGCCAAATACTTAGGAAGATCTTTGATGGAGATTCGTTCATGGACCAAAGACAGTATTCTGGCTATAGCCACTAGAATTTGTCTGTCTGCGCAATTCCATAAGGGGATTATCATTGAAGCCCTTGATGAGGCTGGGGCTGGAAAAAGGTTTGAAATGGCAAGACTTACAAAGGCTAAACTCACAACCAAAATGCTGGAACAACCTCCCTTTCACCCACTCAAAAATAGCCTACCCTCAAATCTCCAAACCAATCTCAAAGCCAAATCCAAACATCCTCAATCTTCAAAACAATTCCTTACCAACCCAACCATCATCCAGGGTGCTGAGGATAGAAGAAGAAGAAAAGAAGAGGATGATGTGGAAGAAGATAGGCTGCCTCTGTCTGCAGTTCTAACATTGGCGAAAGTCAAACCCATGCCCATCACTCCCACCTCATAGATGGATGCTGTGAGAGTAAAGATTGAAGAAGAGCAGCAGCAAAAGCTCATGATGATGAAATGCTGAAAAGCATTGACAAAACTTATACTGCTTCGTCATCTATTATTAGTATGAAGAAAGAAGCTCTGAGGTTGTACGCTCTTGCCAACCATTTCAATATCAGAAGGAAAGGTGAGAGTATGGCCTGATCCTAGGTGGCTCACAGGATTGTAAAGAAAGACATTCCTTCGAGATACAAGGGCCAAGTCAAAAGGATCGTAGATGAAGAGATCACAGTGCCCTTGTAGTATCACCCTGGGAGATTCGAAGACTTCAAGAAGCCTATGAGACTAAACAACCACCCCAAAAGATGTTAGAGAACAGAATTATTAAAAAGGGGTTAGTCTACAAGAGGCTTGAGAACTTCAAACAAAATGAGCTCAGTCTGTTACTTGAAGGGACTCATCCTGATGAGTTTGCATACAGACAGATTACAACAGTTGAGCTCAAAAATGGTAAACAGGCCAAGTACATCTCAGAGCTTTATGGGCGAGAAGGATTGTTTGATGGTGAAGCCGAGAACCTGACCATAGAAGAACAAATCATGTTTTTCAAAGCATACACCAGAGAATCTACAGGCTTATACACAGGAAGTAGATCTCATGAATGGGATAACAACTCTGTGTCCAGTTCCCAAAACAGAGTTCCCATTCATATCTTGCCAAACAAATATCTGAGGTTTCTTCCCAGGCCGGAGCTTATTGGGTCATCTTCTCTACTGATCAAGAAGGAAAAAGACCAACCTTTTTTGCCAACAATAAGTGGGAAAATAAATAAGTAGAGGTTTTGGCTGCATTGGTTCAGGGGTTTGTTGGACCAAAAGAACCAATGAGCCAAGATCAGAAAACCTCTAAGTCCCACATGATATCACAACAACTGCTGAAAGCTTCATCAGCAGTTCGACAAGTGCTGAAAACTCCAACAGCTGAAGATCAAGTGCTGAAGACTTCAACAGCTGAAGACTAAAGTGCTGAAGTTCAATAGCTGAACAACACAAGTGCTGAAGCTGAAGACCAAGTACTGAAGTAAACAGCTGAAGAGTCTACAAGTGCTGAAAATCAACAACTAGTGTACAACGTCTGAAGACAAAGACTGAAGACATCAGCTGATGATATCTACTGAAGTCATCAGCTGATGATACATCTGAAGTTCAAGTCTGAAGACCAAGTACTGAAGTTTCAGTAGTTTGTCACAACAGCTGAAGAGTACTTCTTCAGTAGTTATGATATCAGTAGTTTTATGTTTTACTTTCAGTAGTTTTGTAAAACAACTGAAGAGCTTGTTCTTCAGTCGTTGTAGTTTCAGTAGTTTTATGTTTTTCAGTAGTTGTAGTAACTGATAACACTTAGTATTTTTGTAAGAAGATGTCAGCTGTTTTGACATCTTCAGTAGTTGTGTTTCAGTTGGAATAATTCTGTTAGATGTCACTATCAAGTGACATCAGCAGACGTCACATCTCTTATATAAGAGGTGTCGACCTAATTGTAATTGTGACATTCCGTTACCACGAAAGCGAATATTGAATGAAATATATTTGCAGAATTTTCTCTTTCTATAACCGTCTTTGTTCTTCATTGAATATCGTTTCGTTCTTGTGAATTGGCTAATTCATTGTTAGAATTCTGCTGCTATACTCTCTAATCAATCAAACATAGATCACTGATCCTAACAAACAACATCCCCACCGAAATGGGTAACAGCACCCCCATCGAAATGGGTAACACCACTGAAGGTCAGTCATAAAGACTGGAACCCTTGCGTGCACACTTTAGGATTAGCTGAACCTCACGCGGTTGAGCTTAAGGCATTTAGAGCCGTGCACTTCACTATACTTCGCTTGCAAGCCTCTCACATTCAGAATCATTCATTAATGCATGCATTCATTCATTACGTTCCTCTTTTCATTATCTTCCACTTTACGTTACATAATACTTTCATTACATTCATTAACGTTCAACGCAAAGCCAAGGGAAGACATACATACATAATAAGGAACATACACATAATTATAAACATACACCATCGCCATACAAGCAACATCATACATACATAATGCACATCAGACATAAGCCATCACATCATAACGAGGCCTATCTCCCAATATTACCCCTTAAAACCACTTAGAAAACCTTATGTCCAAATTGGGTGTACGGGACCTTCCAGGTGCATGAGCATAAAAATTCTAAGTGTAAAACAGTCTGGGTGCATGGACACTATTTGGGCGCTTCTACCCCGTTCAGGCGCTTTGTCACTATGCAGGCGCATGGCACCTGTTCAGGCACATCATCAACACTTAGCCGTTTCAACACTTGGGTGTGCAGGCACTATTTAGGCGCATGGCCAACACTTGGGCGCATGGCAACACTTGGGCGCATGGCTAACACTTAGGTGCATGGGCCACTGTTTAGGCGCATGGCCAACACTTAGGCGCATGGGCCACTGTTCATGTTCATCAGAACATTCTGAAATATTTTCTATGCTACAACATCACCTGATTATCATTCTAATGATACCCAAGCACATATCTAACATACTAAGGGCATCTAAGCATGCTAAACATCATCATTACCCCGTAAGCCAACTCTAAAATATTCTTACATACATACATCTTTCGAAGAAAAGGTGGAAACTCACAGTTTTACTTGAAAACATTCCTTGGTATGCATAATAGCCCCAAACAAGTTGAAAATCAGTAAAAGAGGGGTTGTAGAAACTCACCTTGAGCAGCCTTTGAGCAACACACTTCCAGTTTGAGACCCACCTTCAATTCAGCTCCTAAATCTCGAAAACAAACACTAAAACCAAGAACTTCAGTCAAGAACTCATGTAATACCTGGTTATTTTAAAAAGACAAGACATGAAGAATAAATGAAAGAAAAGCAATAAAGTCCAAGTGGAAGGACTAAAAATGTCCAAAAGGACAAATCTTTGAAAAGTTGGTGTAAAGGTGGGCATGTCCGCCCACCCTCACTTCACATCATCATTTTCCTCGGTTTTAGAGAGAGAGAGCAGAGGAACTCTGGTTGAAGAAAAAGAAGAGAAGAGAAGTCGAATTCAGGTAAGAATTCTTGGGTTTTAAGTGTTTATGACGGGTTTTATCCCGGTTACATGCTTATGTGCTTACGTGTTGTGTATGTGCTCGGGTGTGTGTGTGTTTGGTGTTTTTTTAGGTGTTTGAACTCATTGCAAGCGGGTTAGAAAGGAAGACCACCCAAGTTGCATCAAGTGGGTTCTAGACCCTGGTTTTTACTTGTTTTAAACTATCTTTGGGGCTAAAAATGTATTAAAATGATTTTACAAGTTTATGTATGTTTACCCGTATGTATTATGCATGTTGGATGTTAATTCTTGAATGCTTATAGGTTATTCACGTTTAGAATAGCCATATTAAGCTTAGAACATATGGTTTGATGATTGGGGTTGAAAACATCCTAGAAATATGTTTTACAGAAGGCTCATGCACCTAGATAAGACTCATACGCCTGAAAATGCCTTAGAAGGATTTAAGTGTTATCCATACGCCTAAACAGTAGCTCATGCGCCTAAGATTTGCATTAGAAATGTTTTAAGTGTAGCCCATACGCCTGAACAGTGGTCCATGCACCTAGAAATATTAGTTAGATGACTAAGTGTAGGGCCATGCGCCCCAATAGTGCCCATGCGCCCCAATGGCCCATGCGCCTAAGTGTTCATACGCCTGAATAGTACCCATGCGCCTAGAATTGGGCTAGAATGACTAAGTGTCCAGACATCCAGGATTCCCCATGCGCCTAGGCGCTCATGCGCCTGCATAGTGCCCATGCGCCTGAAAGTCGCCCATGGGCCTAAGTTGTTCCCCATGCGCCTGCATAGTGTCCATGCGCCTAAGGACTTAGAATATTTTTTCTGATTTTGGGGAAAAGTGTAATGTAGGCTTTGACTTGGGAGATTCCGGGGGCTATGTAAGTTGACTTTTTGAAGTCATTTATGTGATGTTTGATGTGCCTTGTATGATGTGATGATTGTATGATATGTTCCTTGTTATGGCGTATGTTTATCTTTCCGTAGCTTTACGTGTTATGCTAATGAATGAACCGAAATTATTATGTAACGTATAGTGAAAGATAATGAAAAAGGAACACGATGAATGAATGCATGCATTAACAAATGAATGAACGTAAGAACTCTTGCAAGCAAATGTATGGGGGGTGCACACCCTATGTAGGTGTTAGCTCAATGGTGTGCGGGTTAGCTACCCCGAAGGATGCACATTGGGGTCCAATCCTTGTGATTGACCATATGAATGGGATCCTTCCCGCTTGCCCTAGGTACTGAAGTCAGCTTCGTGCATAATGTTCGAGGTCTATGAAAGACCTCAGGCCCAGTTACCCGCTTCGTGCACAATGTTCGGGGTATAGCATATGGCATTGATCCAGAATGAAAGAGAAAAGATAAATGGTGAATGCAGTTGCCCTAGGTACTGGAGTAAGCTTCATGCACAATGTTCGAGGTCTATGAAAGACCTCAGGCCCAGTTACCCGCTCCATGCACAATGTTCGGGGTAATGTACATGTCACTAGAAGTAATGATGACGAATGTTAACATATGTATGGAAGATAATAATGATATTATCTGTATGTACGTATGATGTATGATTACGTACGAATGAAAAGTATAGTATGACTCTGAAAGGAAATAAATAATGATTTTATCGATGGAATGTATGTTTATAAAACTAGAACTCACTCAGCAACGCTGACTTTTATACATTTTCAGTTGGCAGATAAACGTTGCTGAGGATGGCATGAGGCGGCTACTCAGCTCTTTTGGATGGCATTCTTTTGTTAATGTTTTTGCATTGTAATGCGAACGAATGATGTTTTGGAATGAACGCTTGTATTAACTTGCAAAAACATTTGTAATGATATGAAAAGTTATCTTTCTTTATGTTTCTGCAACAATGTTTTCATAAGGCAAATGTAATTATAATGTTTTATGTGTGATGAGGATCCAACTATAAGCGTCCCGGGAACGGGGCCTTACAACTCGAAACCTAGCTCATAGAAGAGAAGACTTACCTTTGCAGCTGCTTCATCTTCTTTCTCTCTCTAGAACCGGGGCTCTCTCTCTCTCTTCTTATTTCCTTTCAGCTGAAAAAAGAAGATGAGGGAGAAATGGGCGACCATGCCCCCCTTTAACCTTAAAGTAAAAAGGTTTTGTACTTTATACACTTTTTCCCCCTCCACCTGTGCTCATTATCTATTCTTTCTATTTACTTTTCTCTTCCTTTCATTTAAATAGAAATTCAGGTGTTACATAATCCATCAACTCCAGCTCTGATACCATTGTGTGACACCTGGTTATATTTTTAGTCAAAGAAAGAAGAATAAAGTGAAGAAAAAGGAAGAAAGATATTTTACCCAAGTTGAAGGGTAAAAAATGTCAAAAGAACAAAAATGTTTGAAAAAGTGGGTGTAAAGGTGATGGTCTGTCACACCCCGACCGACGGCGGAATCATCGAGGCGAACGAACGGGAGACGATTGTTCATAGCACATGGAACTAATTAAGTCGAAATAATATTAAATATCATGAATCATTGAACATTACAAGACAAATAAGTCCATACAATACAAAAGCTTCAAACAAAGAAAATAACATTTTAGTTAAACTAGGTCCAAGTCTTATATGAGCACGAAGAGAATCCTCAAGTATCAAACCTGAAATATGTTAAAAATAATTGTCAACTTTGAAAGTTGTGTGAGTTCCCATGGGTTAAACACACGCATATATATATATTATATATATATATATATAATATTATATATAATATATATATATATATATATATATATATATAATATATATATATATATATATATATATATATATATATATATATATATATATATGTATATATATATTATATATATATATATATATATATATATAATAATATATATACATACATATATATACATATATATATACTATATATATATATATAAAGGTTTACAAGTAGCAATTCATGTCAATGGTTATGAGTTAGCAAGTTTATGTAACACATACAGTTACAACCAAACCTCGACTTGATTACAAGTATATATGATTGGCTAAGTGTATTTGGTTCCCATGATGTACAAGCATACGTCATCAGGAGCCGGCAATACATTGTCTTTACCACCAAATAGGCTTGTCAGGCCCAACGATATAAGACGTCGCCAGGCTAGCAATAGTTAATAATTGTAAACAAAATATGTATCTCATATAAGACTTACAATAACACAAATAACCATGACAAAAGGTAAAGATGAACTGCATGTGCATTTACAAGTATCAAGACGTTTACAAGTGTAAGTTGATAAAGTTAACATGTTTCACCCCAAAAGGTGTGAAATAAAATAAAAAGGGGGCATGGAGAACTCACATGATATTTATAAGGTGATGATTAGAAATTAAACGAGGCTCTAATGATTTCTTTTACAAATTACCTAAATGTATTGATTCTAAGATTAAGTTCAATAATAAGATTAACAGTGAACTAAGGTTTCAATTGAAATTTGAGATTTTGATAATAATATAATAAATATATTTTGACTCCATAAAGATGGAATAAGTTGAGTAATAATTATGATTTAAGACGATAATGAGTCATTAGTGAAATTGAATAATAAATATCACTTAAATATTAATAATAATTGATTAAGAAATGGTTGAGTATAAATAAATAATTAATCTAAAACTTATTTAAAACTTAATAAAAAACAATTATATTAATTATTATTTAATTGACTTTCTAAATAACTTAAAAGTATTTAAGTTTGATTTATAATGTTTTTTTTACTTTTGAGTATTATTATAAATGTTTCATAATATTAAAACCATTGAAAAATAAAGAACTAAGATATTATATGATTTAGAAGTTTTAAGATTTAAATAATGATTTTTAAATTAGTTTTTATAAATATGTAAACTTGTAAATACAATATATATTTTTTATAAATTTAATCCCAAAGTTTTTAATATTATTAACTATTTGTTTCAAAGTAATAGATTATATTGTTACAACTTTTCATAAATTAGATTAATAATTTCTAAATTAAATTTAAGTATGAATATGATTTTTATTTTAATTTAATAGAATAATATCAATTGTTGTGATTTAATTCAATAAAAAAAATGTTAAAAACATATTTGAGGGCGCTCGGGTTCGAACCCGGGTCCCTTCTGCATAAGCACATGGTGTTAACCGATTGGCTATTAGCCTAAATCTGATTTTAAATCCCCGTTTAATGTTTAAGAAAAAGATTTAAATATGAAAACCCCCAAATCTCAAAAACCTTAGAATTGTTCTTTATCCAAATTGAACATCGATTCGAGTGATTCAACCAAATTAATCATAGGCTTTGATTCATTAAGAAAACCGAGGGTATTGGTGTTATTTGCTCACTTGATTGAGATGGAATTGATGCCCTTCGACGGTAGAGCAGGTCGCGACTATGGTTGCTTCGGATTTATATGGTTCTTGGTGTTGTGATTCAATTAAACGTTTGGAAAGCTTCTTATGATGATGATGTTCGATTGCCCTCTGTCAATTTTGAGTAATGGAACCTAGAAGATGGACAACGGCTAAGTTGCAGGTTCGAATGAAATTGATAATCAAATGGTTTGATAGGATCAAATGAATATATCTGTGATGATTTGTAACACAATTCAATGAAATTCACACAAAGTAATCAAATCAAAACAAGATATCAACAAAATTCAAGTTTTCATTCATATCAAGCTAAGACAATTACAAGCATGAAAAACAGATTCGAATAACTTGTGTATTCGTTTTTTACAAACCTGCAAATCTAAGCTATTTATACTGAAAACAAAAGTAAAGGAACTAACAAATTACAAAAATAGTCCCTATACTATTACAAAATATCAAAAGACATATAAAGACAACATGTTAATCTTTTAGAGCACTTAACAATACTCCCCCTAAGATTTACATGGTCTTTAGTCTTCAAAATCTTCAAGCTTGACTGCTGACTCTATCTTCAATTCTATCTCCAGCCTTGACTTCATCATTCAAAGAAATCTGCTGATTCTTCTTTGACTTTGAACATAGGCTTCTGTTTGTATGTTTCTAACTCTTTCAAAGCTTTTGATATAGCAGAATTGAATTTACTTGCAAGAATGCCTTGTTCTGGTTTAGCTTCATTTGTTTTAATCTCCATCTTATCCATTCTTTCCAATGTATCTTTTGAAAGACATGAAATATCAATGTTTGCATATAACTCAATAGGTTTATTACTGTCCTTTGAGTACACTTCTAAGACCCCTTTTCTTGATATTCTCATGAATTCAATATCTTTAATATCTTTCTTAACAATGTTGGCATACGCAAGTGCTTTTCTCAAGAAATCCTTTCCATGGCAGCGTTCATCACATTAATAATAGAAATAAAATATTTCTTGTCTTGCTCAGCCACTTGAGGAGAAACCTTCTCAAATTTTTGTACTGACAAAAATGAGATATAACTTGGATGTAATAATTTTAGCTCAAAAACTCCAAATAAAGTAATCATGTCCTCATCCCATCTTTCTAGATTTCGGACTAACTTTAGCTCAAATGTCTCAGTGTTGTAAAACCATCTGAGAATTGGCTTTGAGGTTTGATTACCGTCAATCACTTTAAGTCCTGGAGTTGTAACTTTTTCAAAGTATTTATCACAGAATTCTATCAATGAATGTTCTTCTTCTGATTGAACTCCCTTAATTTTCTTGTTTTTCTTCAAAGTAACAAAACTCCTTGTCTTCTTGATCGCATCTTGTGTTAAGGAAATTACTTAATCTATCCAATCCACGTCTTAATAATTCTACAAACATCTTCCTACGTTTTGCATCAGTAGGATTGATCAGAGGTAGTCTATTTAGCTCTTTTAAGTCTTGCACCGGAAGTTTTATGATACTAGAGTAAAAATGATAAACGTCACATACAACATTACTCTGTTTATCAAGAAGGCATCAAACACTTCATTACTTCCATGCAATTATCTTTACTTGGTTTGTAAAATCTAGAGCAATCATTGCATTCAACAATTCAGCAACTGATTGTCCTTTCTGCAATATATTTCTTACTAAATCCCCTGTTATTCTTGAACTATCGAGAATATTCCTCTGATCAGTTGATGCTTTATAGGTTTGTCTTTCAGATCAGCAAACATTTCCATCAATTCTTTTCTATGAGTGTGAGCATCATCAAGTCTTGACATTTGTTTTATTTCCTGAGGCTTCAACATTCTTGTTCTTTTTGTTATCTCAAGATACTAAGGGTTATCTGTATCCAACACTATCATCTTCTTCATTTGTTTCTCAGTTTCTTGAAAGCTTCTCACAAGATTTCTCAGAGATACAAATTGTAATCTCTTCAGCTTCCTCCACGGGTAATTTCTAGCTTGCAACCAGATCTAAGAACAGAATACTCATATCATCAGGATCAGGATGGTGCACCTCAGAACTAGACAGTTCTTCTACATTTATAACCTCCTTTGTTCTTATCCATTCACCATGCTCAACCACTATCTCATTTGGATCTATTGAAGCAACTGACTCTGCATAGATGCATTTCTCGTATTCATCATTAATTTGAGAAACAGTCAGTCCATCCAAATACACTCTATTGTATTTCATGTTCACAAGGTAGTTATATTTTTCTTCAAAATCCTATGGTACTTCATCTTGTTCTTGTATATGATCTTGTGAAGAGAAATGTGACACAAATTCAGCTTCATCAATGTCTTCATTCTCAAGACTTCATCATACCAATCATCATTATATACTTCTTCAATATCATCTGGAGCATTAATCTGTCCTTGAACATTTTGCTCTTCAACCAATTCTTCAGTTCTTTGAATCTTAGAAGAAGATTCAGTCTGATCAACTTCTTCTAATTCATTTACTTTCCGTTTTCCTTTTCTTTGTTCAAGATTTTCTTCAATTTGCACTTCAGTACTATCACATGAACTGGAGATATAGCTTTCTGAGCTTCTCTTTCTTTTATCAATTCAACTTTAAGATTTTCATTTTCTTCAGATAGCTTCTTGAATTTCTCCTCAAGACTATCATAATCTTTAATCATGACTTCAAAGTTCTTTATCACATCTTCTTTATCTTGAGCAAAACTAACAATCTTTTCATCTTTTAACACAATTTCTTCAGACAACTTCAAATTTTCATCTTGAGCTTTTGAATTTCTTTTTCACAAGCATTGATTATCTCTTTCATTCTCTCATTTTCAACTTTCAGCTTTTCAATCTCCTTTTCTTTGGTTACATTTTCTTCTTTCAACTTTTCAATCACATCAACTTCAACTATTTCCTCTGTTTGTATAGACACATTGTGTGACATACTAACAGGAATTTCTTCTGCTCCTTCATTTTCATCTATTTCAAATATTGGATTGAATGAAATATCATTGATAAATCAGAATCAGATTTTGAGGATTCCTTTCTGTTACAGCTTCCTCAACATTTTCTTCAATCAAAGCCAGTGTCTCATTTTCAGTATTTTCAACATTCCCTTCTTCATTTCCTTCTTGAATTACTTCAGTGACATTATCATTTTCATCATCATCATCATCATCACTTTCTTCACTTGATGAACTTTCAGACATATCTTCATCACTTTCTTGATCAACTTCTACATCTTCAATCAGATCATTTGGATCTATTGTTCTTCTCCAGTTAGATGAAAGTGTGGCTGAGTAATGTCAACTTCATCCATAGATACATTTCTGATATAATCAAAAACTAGAATGTTTTGAGCACCCGTTATCATTGCCAGTCTTCTGTACACACTCTCTGACATGTGCTCTAACTGAATTCTATCACCAATAACTTCATCAGCATACAATCTGGATTTGCATCATTAATAAGAAGTTGAAGAAATCTTGGTACATCAGATACTTATGCCTTACTCCTCTTTCCAGATTAAAAATAAATCCATTCATTATCCACTTAGCCATATTGATCTTCTGTTAGTGGATAAGGCTACAATTGGAGATGCAATGTCAACAGGGAATGAATCCCAACCCGCACTTCTTTTTGACATGCAATGTTGAAATATGTAGCAAAAAAGCTTCCAATGTTTAAATACACGAGCTATGAAAAACTGTTTCTTTGGGAAATGATCCGGATGACCCATCTGTAGAAAAACTTCTCTACATTCATTAATATATTCAGACAAATCTTCAGGATCATTATCTCCTAGTCTTAGAGCTTGACTGGATAAGATTTGAGAATGATAATCTCAGTTGATGTGAATCAATAAGGACCGAATATAGTGACTGAGTCAAAGATTGATAGGCGGAATCAGACAATCAATGAACATTGAATACACATGATACTCATAAATATATTTTTATATATTGAATACTTTGATTGATTGATTACAAGAACATTCAATGCAAACAGAACATTCTAGGAACTAAGAATCAAATCAAAATTACAGACAAAAGTTACCCCATGTATGAGGTACACTATTCTCTTTATAGGCAGACACGTTGCCATTACAAAAGACTAAACTACCCTTACTAAAGCTAGTCTAAGTCTTCATCAGCATTAGCTGTTGATCATCTGCATTGACAAATGCGGATGAGTTGACTTCATCAGCATTTCTTCAACCGCATTGAAGTTTGGTCATCCGCATTGGTAAATGCGGATGAACAAAACACTTGTCCGCATTTCTTTGGTAATCCGCATTGGTCAATGCGGATGAACAAATGTATATCCGCATTTATTAACTTGTCATTCGCATTGACAAATGCGGATGACCAACACTTGTATTTTTCTTCTTATTCAGCAGATACTTGTCTTGATCCGCATTTGTTCTTGGACATGAGGGATTCCAGCAGAGCAACCATCCACCACTTGAATGGCATGTATGATCCTTTCAGGGTCCAACAATACTCCCCCTAAGGATTATACAGCCTATGTACTTCAAGGATCAGAGGGTGGATTGGGTTGTGAAGATTCTGCTGGTGCTAGTGCTGTTGATGAAGGATCAATGAATGAAGGGTCCAAGATTGCTTTGATCATGTTTGAGAACTCTTTAGCATCAGTCAATCTTTCCCTGTTGAGCACATGTATCTTCATTTGACTCATATCATGAATGGCATTGATTGGCATCTTCCTTAGTGAGATGGGCTCCCAAATTGATACAGTAGACAATCCATTTCTATGAATAAGGAGAGCACCATCCACATCAACTTCTAGTTTAACAATGTTGCCAAACTACAATGGAGTCCTTTTCTTTTTTCTTATCTCTTTCTTTTTGTTGATTCTGTCATATGCCAACTTCAGAAGTTTGATGCATTTGAGGAAGAAGTACATGTCAGTTTCCCCAAGTCTGTTTCTTATTTCTCTAAAGTGCCTTGTATAGATGTAGTGGATATATGATTCATCTAGCAATCTTACCTCATATCCACTAAACAATCTTATTTCAGATCCCTCTTTTCCTCCCTATTTTCTTTCAATCACTAATTCATAATATTTCTTATCATAATACACATTGGATATAGGCAGTGAGGAATGTGTACCAGCAATACTTTTTCTTTTTAGTGATTCTGTGGGTTTGACTTTAAGTTCAGGAAAGATCACCTCTTCTGCTGATTTCTTTTCCTTCTTGTCAAGAGGGTTTACAAAAGATCTGTCTTTTCTCATGCAAATGGTTTTCAGTGAATTGAAGTTGTTGGTTCTTTTTAACATTCTCAAAATATCTTCAAACTCATAACCTCTGAACATAGCTGTATGATTAATCAATTCCAATTGAGCTAGTTCTTTTAAGTCATGGATCTCCAGGGCACTTACTAGGGCTGAGTATTGAGTGAAAAATTGAACAAGCCCTGAGATCCTTTTCACCATAAAAATGTTCCATGAACTATCATACTTCCAAGCGATTATTTTCTGATCAACCTTGCCTTTTGGAGTGGAGACACCTCTTATTAGCTCTGATGTGCTTAACCCTTCTTGTAAAGTAACTTGAGATGGTTCAGCAAACCATTCAGGGTATTTATGCAGAATAGGTGCCAGATAGTCTTGATCTTTTTGAGTGAGTTTCATGTCTTGAGCAGATACTCTTATTCTGGGCTCTTGACTGACAATCTCCTCCTCCATCTTTTTCATTCTTTCCTTCTTCTCATTGATTACTCTAAGTATAGCAGCCCTAAGAGAGTTTGTCTTCATATTAGCAAGTTTTCTTCTTGTAAATCCTTGGGAAGACAAATATTCTTTCATCTCCTTATCAGACATGCTATATGGATCATGAAGGGTAGTCTGTGAAGTTTCAGCAGGTTTGGATTTCAGGACAGACTTTGTCTTTGAAGGTTTGGGGGACAGGGATTTCTCATACTCTGTTTCAACCATAGGGTCAAGCAGCTTGTTTACTTTTTCTTCTTCTGCTATCATACCCTCATAAGTTAGCTTGAATACCTCATCAGGATCATAGCTGTGGTCAATAAGAAATAAAGCTTTTGACATCAAATCATCAGTTTTGGCTTTCTCAATCATATCATGCACATTTGATTTTTCTTTGACAGGGCTATCTTTGACAATTTGATCCTCATGAGTATATTCTTCTTCAATTTCTCCCTCTTCCAGATCAATACAATCAGTCATTGCTTTCAGTTGAGCTTCAGCCCTTTCATGCTCTTCAAGAAATTCAGCAATGGCTGCAAGACTGCGGGGATCATCCTTTTTAGTCTTTTTGATTGGTTCTTCTTCCACCATAGGTCTTTTACCCTTAGCTTTTTCAGCAAGATACTTTCTTTTTCGGTGTATTTTGAATTGGAGTAGAAGAAGAGGTTTCTGGAATTTTAGTTTCATCAGGCACTCTTTCAGCCTCTTTGATTGTTTCATCCTTTTCATTTATTATTCTTTGATCCTCACAGATTTTTCTGATTAATTCTTTCTGATCATGAGACAGTGATACAGCAGGTACAATTTGTAAACTCAATTCCTTCTCTAACGGGACAGGATATTAGGAATTTCAACTATAGTCTCAGATGAGCTTGTTTGATCATTTATGAAGTCCCAGATTTTGCCATCAATAATAAAGTCTTCTGATGAAAACATGTCAAGTGCCTTGATCATGTCATTGAATTCAGCCTCTTCTTTAGTACTGGGAGCTTCTGCTTCACCTGAGTAAATCACTAATTCCATGTTGGATCCTTCTTGTCTGGATCCCATATTTTCTTCTTCTTGATCAGCAGTACAAGTTTGCTCATTCACTCTCTCAGACTCTCTCCTTAGTTCAAGGATTAATTCAAGTTTAGCTATTCTTTGAATGAGAGCTTTATTCTGAGATTGTAGATTGCTGATTGTTTCATTCTGCTCCTCTATAATTTCTTCTTGTTCAGCCATGGCTACAGTCTGGATGGTTAAAGTGTCAACATGACCACTTATTTCATCCTTGGACAGTTGAAGAGCAGCCTTTAAATTCTCAATCTCACCATCCTTCTTCTTCTTTTCAGTCTCATACTTTTTTTTAAGGCTTTCAATTCTGTATCTTTTTCATCTAACTCCATCAATCTGTCTTGAATTATGCTAGCTCTTCTGTTGAGTATTTTCTCCAGTTTTTCAATTCTTTTCAACAGTTGAGAAATCATCTCATCTTTTTCATCAGGTTTTAAGACATTTGATTCAGTACAGCTTTCTGAAGGAGTAGCTTCACAAGTTGTTTTTCTTTTCTGATGATGATCCTCCTCATCTGAAGATGATTTGGATTTTCTTGAAGAACCAGTGGAGTCATCAAGGTTTACAGGTTCTGTGTTTGGTGGTGATGATTGAATGGGAGATGTATGAGGTGGTTGAATTGGAGATAAGAAAGGTGAGGTGATTGGTTCAGATATATGTACTGGTGATTTGAGTGGAGATTGGTGAGGTGTTTGTAGTGGTGATTGGGGTGGTATATTTTGAGGTGAAGGCTGAGGTATAGGTTGTGGTGATGGAGGTGGTAATTGTGTAGGATATATGTAGTGATGGTGGGTGAGTGTTGTGGAGATGGTTGAGGTGAGTGTTGTGGAGATGGTTGAGGTGAGTGTTGTGGAGATGGTTGAGGTGAGTGTTGTGGAGATGGTTGAGGTGAGTGTTGTGGAGATGGTTGGTGAGTGTTGTGGAGATGTTGAGGTGAGTGTTTGGAGATGGTGAAGCAACAGGCTGTTCTAGTTCAATCTGTTGAATCATCCAAGGAAGAAGTGGTGAATGAGCTCCACTGTAGAGGTTCCTAGGATCCCTTTTCTTTATGTACTTGTATGATTTTGCATCATAGTGGGGAATATCAAGTACTGGTCCTTGAATGACCACATTTAGGAATGCTTCATTGATTAGGCATTGGAGGAATCTTGGGTACATGAGAAATTTATATCTCCTTCCTTCTTGGACATTGGATGTCATGCCATTGAAGACATAGGCAGACATGTTGAAGGGTTGGTTGGTGCAGAGACCACATATTGCTGATGATGTTGTGATGGGAATATCATTCCATCCTATTTTCCTTTTGGACAAACAGTGCTGATACAAATGAATCAGAAATCTCCATTGTAAATCTACCAAACCCTTGACTATCTGTTTAGCTTCAAATCCACCTTCATAACCAATTTCTGCAAAGAAAGAGGTTATGGTATCTTTTTCAAGTTCCAATGGTGCTTCAGCATCATCACCAAACCTCAAGCATCTTCTAACACTTTCTTCAGTAACAATCAGTGTATGCTCACTGTCAATTCTCCCCGTCAGTGATCTTATTCCATCATCCTCAACAACTTCAGCTGACTCCCAAAAGTTTCTAATGCAGCTTTCAAATATGGTGGGTCTTAAGTAGAAATGAATCTGATCATGTCTCTCAATTCTTCTGCTTCTGGTACATCAGGGTTGAGAAAACAACTGACATTATGGAGCTTGCTCCATGAGAGATTTGCCATTATAATCTGCATTCAAGACATATGCATTAGAATCACTTTATTAATTAAACCAATGTTCATCACATTTTGACATTCATAGGTCAAAATTAAAATCATATAAAACAGTACACCTGATTTTGACCTATTCGAATTTTGTGATTCATGATTATGTTGTTTTGTTATTGTAAATATGAGCACCAACATTACTTAATCTTTAACATAGGTTAATCAGATTCATAGTTTTTGATTTCATAATTGTTCTGATTTTAGTCTCAACGGTTCAAAAGTGCACTTTAGCATTGAATACATGTTTGAAGCTTGAAGATACACTTAAGAATGAGTCGAAATCCTTCCATGTTAATGAATATTTTTTCTGATTTAGTGTGAACATTCCTTAACCTAGGTCACTAACATCATCGTACAAATGAATGTTCGACATTTTGTGATTATTCACCTTTTCTCAGAATCCTTTTGGTTAAGAATCAATGCCCACGGTTTTGTTGAATCGATTGGGAAACTAGGTTTAAATGGTGAAGATGATGATGAACAGTTTTGGTGGCGCTCGTCTCACTATGAAGTCGCTCAAATTTGAAAAGTATTAAATGACTGTTGGTTTTCTTTAAATAGTCAGATAATAGAATTCACAAATTTTTACAAGTTTTGATTTCAAATGCGGTCACTACTGTAGCAAATGCGGAAGTGTAATGTTGATATTTTAGTCATCCGCATTTGTGTACTGTAGCAAATGCGGTAGAACACATTTTTGACCGACTGTTCGCATTCATCCTTTCATCCGCATTTGTGTACTGTAGCAAATGCGGTAGAACAAAACTTGATGAGAGCATTCGTATTTGTGTACTGTAGCAAATGCGAAACTTTGAAAGTAATCAGCATTTGTACACTGTAGCAAATGCGGAAGTGAAACACTTGTATTTGTACATCCGCATTTGTACACTGTATCAAATGCGGAAGAGTTAAACAAATGCGGGAGAGTAAACCTTATCCGCATTAACAAGCGGCTGAACACTTAGTAAAATTTTCATCCGCATTAACAAATGCGGTAGAATACTTTAGTTCCGCATAGGTTTTAACACTTCAAATTTTCTGAATTCTTGATGCACACCAATGCGGTAGAGTAAAATCATTGTCCGCATTAGGTTTAACTTTGAAATAAGTTGTTACTTGCATTGGTTATGTGTCTGGTTACCTTCACCCTCATTAACCAATGCACTTACCTGCATTAACTTTTGGGATTAATCAAATTTAATGAATCTTGATTTTATGAACTTGTTATGAAGATATGGCTTATGAAGTATGTCTTGTGACATGGTTGACTGTTGAAGTTGTCAATTCTTGCTTGGATTGACTTGTATATCAGGAGTGATACAAATTTTCCATTGTTTGACTGATCTTGGGCTTGAGGGGTTTCCAAGAATCTGCATCGCATAAGCTGAGATACTATGGTATAACTTCTGCATTGACACAAACATTTTTCTCTTGTTTTGATTTAGGAAAGTAATTTAAGAAATTGTAAAATCTATATAACTTGATCAAAAACTTTAAAGTACTCCCCTAAAGTTTTGATCCATTTGTGGATGAAACTTTAAGTATTAACAAAAAACTTTGAATGTACTTATTATTTTGTTGTTGTTGTTTTTTTTAATTGATGAAGAGAAGTATATCTTTTTGTTGGGATCATATCAGTCTTGCATTACACAAGTGCATATTTGTGAAGATTGACATGTTTATGACATTATTGATTGAAGGTATGATGTCCTCTTAAACTCATACCGGGTTGATATTTTGATGCCAGTGACATTTATCATGTTTAGATTGATTTAGATATTCAATATGTACTCACACACCATGCATGGAAATGATCAACCATCCTTATGAATTGTATGGTAGAACTTTTTCACAACTTACAGGACCAGGTTACTTAAGTTATGAGATCTTTATTTTCACTGATCCACATGGGATTCTTTTACTTTGATCATTATCATGATCATCCACATGGGATTCTTTTACTTTGATCCTTATCATGATGATCCACATTGGGATTCTTTACTTTGATCCTTATCATGATGATCCACATTGGATTCTTTTCACTTCATTTTGGAAGGTGATCCATAAACGGATTCTTTTGTTCATTCCTTTGGAATGTATTGCTTTGTTGATTCATCCAATTTGGATGTGTTCCTCATTGGGAATCTTTTGGATCATTACATCTGCACTTGTGCATGATTCATCAGGTCTTTGCTCAGCAAAACAGAGATGATCTATGTGGTGAAAGAGATTCATAAAGTATCATTCCCTGGTGTGTGTTGTTACTACACTACATTCACTGAAATAAATTGATACATACCAATACTCTGTGATGAGTTTCACCATTGAATATATCTTTAGTTTATCACTGGCATGTATCTTCTCTTCCAAGTTGAGCTACTACATATCAGGTAAGTCATGACAGTCTTTCAAATTTGGAAATAAAGCACAGTGAATGATATAATGACTGTAATTATATCATTCCCTATCTTTTCTTCATCAAAAATTTCTTCTTTTGGGATTTTTTTTTGAATAATTTTTACATTGTTTTTGATGTTTTGATGGATTTTATTCAAGGTTAATCATACAATGATTGAACTAAGAATTCGAATCTACTCGGTTCAATGCCCTTAGTAAACAAATCAGCCAATTGATTTTCAGTTAGTACTTGAATCAATTTGATTAAACCCTTTTCGGCACAGTCTCTCAAAAAGTGATATCTAATTCAATATGTTTGTTTTTGAGTGCTGAACTGGATTATTTGTAATAAAGACAGCTGTAGTATTGTCAATATAAATTGGGGTATGCCAAGAATTTATAACCATATCAAGCATCTGGTTTTGAATCCAGAGTACTTGAGAGCAACAAGCAGATGCTGTGATATACTCAGCTTCTGCTGTTGACACAGATACATTTGTTTGCTTCTTGCATGCCATGAGACCAATCTGGGACCAAGAATTGACAACCGCCAGACGTGGGATTTCTGTTGAAGTTGCATCCTCCGTAGTCACTGTCAGTGTAGGAATAGAGATTGAAGTCTCCTTCCTTTGGATACCATAATCCAAGAGCTGGTTTGCCCTTCAGATATCTGAATATTCGTTTGACAGCATTGACATGTGATTCCTTAGGATCAGCTTGATATCTAGCACACACACAAACTCCAAACATAATGTCGGGTCTACTAGCTGTAAGATACATGAGTGAGCCTATCATGGATCGATAGAGGGTCTGATCTACTGATTTTCCATCTGGATCGACACCTTCTTCACTTTAGGATCTACAGAGTTCTGATAGACTGACAATCAGCAAGGTGGAATTTCTTGAGCATTGTTTCTACGTATTTTGATTGATTGATAAAAATCCATCTGCTGTTTGTAGAACTTGCACCCCTAAAAAGAAAGTGAGTTCTCCCATAGCACTCATCTGAAATTTTGAATGCATGAGATCTTCAAATTCTTTACAGAGTTGCCTGTTTGTAGAGCCAAATATGATGTCGTCCACATATATCTGTACTAGCAACATGTCTTTTCCTTTTCTCTTTCTGAAGAGAGTCTGATCAATTCTACCTCTTTCATATCCGTTGTTAAGTAGAAATGATGATAGAGTCTCGTACCACTTCCTGGGAGCTTGATGAAGACCATACAGAGCTTTGTCAAGCTTGTAAACTCTATGAGGAAAATCAGGATCTTCAAATCCAGGTGGTTGACTCACATAGACCTCTTCAGTAATCTTTCCATACAGAAATGCACATTTCACATCCATTTGGTAAATAGTAAACTTCATGGATGCAGAATATGCTAGAAAGATTCTAATGGCTTCTAGCTGAGCTACAGGGGCAAATACTTCATCATAATCTATTCCTTCTTCTTGAGTGTACCCCTGAGCTACCAATCTTGCTTTATTTCTAATGACGATTCCCCTGTCATCAGTTTTATTTCTGTATAGCCATCTGGTACCAATAGGATATTGTCCTTCAGGAAGATCTATCAGTTGCCATACTTCTTGTTTCTTGAATTGTAGCAACTCTTCCTGCATTGCTTCAATCCAGCTGTTGTCTTGAAGTGCCTCTTTGATGTTTTTGGGTACTGTTTGACAAAGAAAGCATGAGAACAAACAGATGTTTGCAGTGCTTGACTTGCTTCTTGTCACTCTTTCATGAAGATCACCAATAATGGTTTCATCTGGATGATTCTTGTGTATTCTGGTGGGTGGAATTGAGTCACCAGTAATTGTTACATCAAGATTGGAGACATTCAGTTCATTATGGTCAGAGGCATCATCACTTTGAACTGTTGAGAATTATGAAGGTTGTCAGACCCTGTCTCAGTGTTTGCTTCAGCATTAGCAGCACTTTCATTGTATCTATCATTTGATCTTCTTTCCACTTCAGCTGAAGGCAATGCTTGTTTTTCATTTCTAATTGCTATAGATTGATCTTCTGAATTAGATGGTAACAAGCTGGGTCCTCCTGCATTTGAAATGATTTGATTTGTGGTTGATTGTCTGATGGGGTCAGCTTGCAGAGGTACATCTTCATTTGTTCTTCAGTGTGAGTAGGAGGAATTAATGGAAAGTCAATTCTCCTTTCTATGCTGAAGATGAACTAGCTGAAAGTAGGTTAACTGCATCAGACAAATAAAATTGATCATAAGAATTTTGTAAATGAGTCAATATCAAATAACCAATCGGGACCATTTGTAGATTTGGGAAATGAATGTTCCTTAAATTGAACATTAGTTGATTCATCAACAATGTTTAATCAAGGATTAAACACTTGTAAGCCTTTGACACAGAAGAATAACCTACAAGAATCCTTCATCAGACTTAGCTGAAAATTTTCCCAAATGGTCACGGGTATTTAATATTGAGACTGGACTACCAAATGACTTAAGAAATCCAATAAATGGTTTTCTTTGAAACAGCAGTTCATATGGAGTCATGTTTCTTTCTTTGACAATCATAGTTTGATTTTGTACAAAGCATGATGTGTTAACTTCCTCTGCCTAAAAGGTTATTGGCAATTTAGCATCAGCTAGCATAGTTCTTGCTGCTTCAATTAGTGTTCTATTTCTCCTTTCAGCTACCCCATTTTGTTGAGGAGTTCTAGCCGCACTAAATTGATGAGCTATGCCTTTAATTGTGCAAAATGAGCTCATGTCTTCATTTTTAAATTCTGTCCCATTATCACTTCTTATGCTTTTGACCTTATAGTCAAGTTGGTTCTCAATTTTAGTGATAAACTCTTTGATTATTGAGGATGCTTCATTTTTATGAAGTAGGAAGAAAACCCATGTGAATCGTGAAAAGTCATCAATGATAACCAAACAATATTGTTTCTTTCCCATACTCATGACATGTGTTGGGCCAAAGATCCATATGAAGTAGTTTCAATGGAGTATTGTTTGAGTTCACAAGTTTTAGTTTATGTGAAGATTTATGTTGTTTTCCTTTGAGGCATGCTGAACAGTGATCAATAAAGTGAAATTCTTTTTGAGGCAATCCAATGACATGGTTTCCTTTTACTAATCTGTTCATGTTTTTGAAATTTGTGTGCCCCAAACGTCGGTGCCAAAGCTGTGATTCATCAAATGATGCTTTTGACAAAGACATGTTTCTTCTGTTAGTGTAGTAGAATTAAGGTTTAAGACATAAGTATTATTCTTTCTCGGAGTCTTTAATACAACCCATTCTTCAGGAATATGAAATCCTGACTTTAGAATATAACAGTGGGTGTCGGTAAAGTGAGTCGAATATCTCTTGTCGCAGATCTGAGACACGCTTAGAAGATTGAAATTGAGCTGTTCACAATAATTCACTTTATCAAAGCTGAGCATCCCGTTGTCACAGATCCTTCTCCTGTAATCCTACCACCTTGTGAATCTCCTCCAAATGCCACAGATGTTCCTTTAATTTGCTTGAAATCATGAAGGAGGGAACGATCTCCAGTCATGTGTCGGGAGCATCCCTGTCCACATACCATAGGCTATTAGACCTATATGGATGACCCTGCAAGCACAAAAAGAACTAGTTAGAAATGGAACCCAAGCCACCACGGTCTTGGGTTTCCCCGTATCTATGCATAATGGTGACCTCTTGAAGTTTTCCTCTAACCTGTGACCTAATTAGAGGTGGTCTTTGAGATTTTCTGTAGAATATGAATGAGCTATTTCATCACCATCATTTGAGAAATCAGAAAAATTATGAATCGTTGATCTCTGTTTTTTTTGAGAAAATTGACTTGTTTTTTATTATCAACTGTTGACTTTGAGTTGGAAAAATCAAATTTTTGTTTGTTATTGATATATTTGTTTCTTTGATTTTTACTTGAGTCTTTCATATTTTCATCCTTGTTGGTTTATAGGTCCTTGATTTGTTATTATAAATGTGACTCTTAACAGTTGTTTTGTCAGATGATGTTGGTGAGATAGGCTTGTTTTGAGGAATTCTCACTCTCGATTGCTTGTAATAATAGTCATTTGTATTGTGATTGTTTAAGTCACAGACTGACAATATTTGTTGAAATAACATGTTTTTGTTGAATGATTGTTCATGTCACAGATGGAGCAATATTGATTGAAAAGCACTCCTCTGTTTGTGGTTAAACATATCACATATGTCACAATAACATATGCTTGTTAATTTTCTCAGATTTTACTGGTCTTGACTCAGTTGATTTTCCCTTTTTCAACTTAGTATCATTCTTTTTGCTGGAAGAAGAATCAAATTCAGCCTTTTGTGCAGTTTGCTTTACTGCACTGAATTTGATTGTCTTTTGAGGCTGTTTTCGTTTCCTCATCCTTTTCTGTTGCTCTTTCTCAAACTGTTCAACATGATCTTTATTGCATATGTCAAATCCTACTCCATTTCTTGATTTTGATGTTTGAGGATCAGGTTGACTATGTGATTTTGAACTCAGAGATTTTTTGTTATTTCCTTTTAATGAACCTTCATCTGATATGCTTGAATTTTGATGAGTATTGATCTCATTATCAGAACTGCTTTCAGCAGAGGGTTTAATCTTTTGCACAAACTTCTTTTTCCCATTAGCTATAGCAGGTATGAATTTTATGAATGGAACAATAGCTTTAATGGGGCTGACTGGTTTGACAACACTTACAGTCTTGTCTGAACACTCTTTTATTTTTATTGGGTGACCTAACTTGATTTTATCCTCACTAGTTTCAATGTAAACACTTGGTTCATTTTGAGGATTTGTGATTTGTTTTACTATCGTGTGGGTTTTAATAGTGTTAGGTTCAGTTTGATTTTTGAGTGTGACAGATTCAGGCATGACAGTATAGTTGTCATTGTATGGTGGAGGACATGAATTATACCCAATCCCTGACATGTCCTTTGGATCCTTTTGAGAATCCAGCATCTCTTGCAGCTTTACTGAAGATTGTTGAAACTTTTCAAGTTTCATTTCAGTAAGGGCTTGGTCAGCTTTAGATTGAGCTAATTTTTCAGATAATAGCTCATTCTTAGCTGCAAGAGAATACTTCTCACTATGAAGTTTTTCTATGTCAGAGATGAGAGATTTAATTTTAATTTCAAAACTTTTTATTTCTCTCTTCATCATCTCTGACTTTACTTTCTCCTCTTTTATTTTCTCAGCCAATTTGTGGTTATGCTCTCTATAACCTTGAAGTTCATTTATGCACTTATCAGAACAAAGATTGGATTTTACCTCAGATGGCATGGGGGATGGTCCATCATTAATGTGTGCCATCAGTGCATGGTTCTGGAATTGTGGCTTGACCTCCTCAGCATACATGCTCCAGTCACACACTCCGTCTTGTCTGATCACAAGTGCATTTGCTGAAGGTTGGTTGCTCCCAAAAGCTTGATTGGCCAGTTGAGGTTGAGCTTGAGAAGATTGCTGTTGTTGATGATATTGTTGCTGATGATTGGGGGAGGGAATGCTTGAAGACGGTTGATATGATGACTGACTCTGAGAATTCGTGGAGTATTGTTGTTTCTTCTTGGCATTACATTCTCTAGAGAAGTGCCCGGCCATTCCATAATTGAAGCATTTGACTTTGGATTTGTCGTATCCGAGCTTAGTATTTTCATTCAGGCTGAGTTTTTTGCCTTTCCTGAAAAACTTTTTAGCTCTCATGGCAATCATAGCCATTTTCCATTGTAAATCCATCTCTTCTACATCATCTGGATCCACTTCCTCCAGATCTTCTTGGATTAGATGTGCAGAAGTCATCTTCCTCCCCCCAAATATGCCTCAAAACTTACTACAAAGGCATTATATGTAGCCTTCTTTCTTCTATTTTTTGATCATCAGTAGGGTTGGTAGAGACAGAAGAGAATCCTGTTGATTGATTGGTTGATGTTGATGCTGATGCTGATGGTCTGTTAATTGAGTGTGCTGCAAATCCAGTGGTTTTGTGTTGATCTCCAGATGACAGAAAGTCATCCTCTTCAGTGATGAAGGCATTCTCAACAGAATGAGTTTCAGATGGAAACTTATAAGCTTCAACAACTTTTGGTCCTCCAAGATTCCTGCTTCTTTCATCAAGTTCCAGTGCTTCAATTTTTGCAATCATTATGTCAAGAGTGGTACTCTCCAATCAAGAGTATTTTTAGCATTGTTACGTTTTGTTTCCAATGCTCTGGAAGACTATGTAACATTTTCTTGTTGAGGTCTTTTGATTTGTAAGTCACTCCCATTATCTCCAAATCATTTACTAACTGCACGAATCTATGCAATTGTTTAGAAATTGATTCCCCTTTGAAATGATGGAAGGTTCATACTGATTTATCAGTTTGTCTCGGTTGATTTCAGCAACCTCACTACTTCCCACACATAATTTGCAAAGCATCCCAAACTGCTTTTGCAGTTCCATACTTCTCCAGCCTTTTAAGCACATCCATCTTAAGTGCTTGAGTGAGGATGGAATATGCTTTAAGGTCAATCTTGATCTTCTTATAATCGTCATCATCTAGAGTAAGATCTTCAATGGGAATCCTGGTTGTTCTGTAGAGAGCTGCCTGATCAGCTGACAGTGTTATTGGGATGTGGGGACCTTTACATATCGAAATCCAGTAGTCAAGATCTACACCTGTAATATAATTCATAAATCTTATTTTCCGTTGTTTGAACTCAGATTTATGTTTCAGCATTGGTGGTTTTGGGGTATGCCAAGTTCTGAATAACTGTGAGAATCCATTTTATCAGTTGATTTTTAGTATGGATTAGTGAGTTTTTAAGTCTATTCAGTGGTTTAGTCCAAATAATCATTAAAAACGTCCAGTAGATTCAGATCTGATGACTATGATGTCTGTAATCAGGAGTGTCTTTGTATTGTTGTAGGTTGTCGGACTTGTAGTCTGTATGATGTTCTGTGTTCGACTGATTGGTTGAATAAGGGGCTGTTGATGAGTATTTCAGGTAGTATTCGGTGTGTAAACTGATTAGAGATGTATAAATACTCTGTTAAGCTACTCAATCACCAGATCTATCGGGTTCAGACCAGATCTGTGCAGATCTGAGTAAGAACTGAGAGTCGTGGCTCTGATACCAATTGACTGGATAAGATTTGAGAATGATAATCTCAGTTGATGTGAATCAATAAGGACCGAATATAGTGATTGAGTCAAAGATTGAGAGGCGGAATCAGACAATCAATGAACATTGAATACACATGATACTCATAAATATGTTTGTATATATTGAATACTTTGATTGATTGATTACAAGAACATTCAATGCAAACAGAACATTCTAGGAACTAAGAATCAAATCAAATTACAGACAAAAGTTACCCCATGTATGAGGTATACTATTCTATTTATAGGCACACGTTGCCATTACAAAAGACTAAACTACCCTTACTAAAGCTAGTCTAAGTCTTCATCAACATTAGCTGTTGATCATCCGCATTGACAAATACGGATGAGTTGACTTCATCAGCATTTCTTCAACCGCATTGAAGTTTGGTCATCCGCATTGGTAAATGCGGATGAACAAAACACTTGTCCGCATTTCTTTGGTACCGCATTGGTCAATGCGGATGAACAAATGTATATCCGCATTTATTAACTTGTCATCCGCATTGACAAATGCGGATGACCAACACTTGTATTTTTCTTCTTATTCAGCAGATACTTGTCTTGATCCGCATTTGTTCTTGGACATGAGGGATTCTAGCAGAGCAACCATCCACCACTTGAATTGGCATGTATGATCCTTTCAGGGTCCAACAGAGCTTGTCTAATTGCTTCTTCAGAAACTTCAATCATTCTTTCTGAAGTAATGAAGCCTTAAAACTTTATTTCCTTATCATCTCTTTCAACTTTTGTAGTTCTCTAGAATTTTTAATCATTCTTCCATTAATCATGGGCCTTGCACACATGGCATAAACATATTTTGTTCTGAGTAAAAACTGATAAATCTTCATATCCAGTAGCTTCTCTATTTTCATCATCTAAAAATGCAGCTACATTTGCTTTGGATCAAATTTTAAATCTGCCATCTGCAAAACATAACAAAAGTATTATGAGAACATTGAATATTGATTAATGAAATGTATTTCTACATATGACTTTTGATTTTGACTTTTTAATTTGACCTTTTTATTTTTACTTTTGAATTAAGATTTCAAATTAAAACATTAATCTTTATTCATTTTGAATTTATTATTAACATTTCAATTTTGATTTAATTTTAATTTTGATTTATTTATTTATTTTTTTTTCAAAGAATGACTGTCTGTTCATCTTCTTCTTCTTCGACAATGAAAATCGCCTGAGTTCATCATCAACAGATCTTTTTCACTTTTAGATTAAACATAATACATCAACAGACTCGCAAATCAGTTCTTATCAATAATCCAGCATCAATTTTTGATATGATTCTCATTTTATCAGATTAAACTAGGATATATATGTTCAAACGCCCAAATAGCATTCAACCGTCTATGACAAAACCATTGATTTACTCAAAGTTTATATATTTGAATCACAAACTTACGTTTATATATTCAAATACAATCTATACTCAAAGATTTGATTCGATTTCAGATGAAATACGGATATGTTGATGCTCGACAATCGCAGTTCGAGGGTTTTGGTTCTGAGATTTGAAGTGTGAATGAAAAATACGCATAAGTGTTCAATATATAAGTA
>JACCIX010000405.1:0-28093 GCA_025506515.1 Flaveria trinervia | reverse complement strand
CTCGTGGACGTGGACGTGGTCGTGGACGCGGACGTGGACGTGGCACCGGAGAACAGGCTGGTGGTGCTATTAACATGACTCCTGCGGAATTGGCTGCTCTAATTAATGAGCATGTTCAGCGGGGCAGTGGCTGCTGCCCACGCGGGTCAGCCAGCAGGTAAACAATGACAGAGAAACAAATCTGATATCCTTTATAACTATAGGGGATGCTTGATTAATGTGTGTTATGTTAAAACAGGACCACCAGTGTGTACATACAAGTCCTTCATGGACTGCAAACCACACACCTACAGCGGAACAGAGGGAGCTGTAGGGCTTGTACGCTGGTTTGAGAAGACTGAGTCCGTTTTCTCCAAATGTAACTGTCCACCCACGGATCAAGTAAAGTATGCCACCGGACATTGGAGGGTGCTGCCCTGTCATGGTGGAACGCGCAAGTCCAGATGCTTGGACAAGCGATGGCAAATGGACTCCCCTGGAATGAGTTCAAGGATATGATGATCGAGGAGTACTGTCCTCGAAATGAGGTGCAAAAGTTGGAGATGGAATTCTGGCAGCTCAAGATGAAGGGTTCAGAAATTGAGGCTTATACAACCCGTACTCATGAGCTGGCCACATTGTGTCCAGGAATGGTTAATGAGACACATAAGAGAATCGAGCACTACATACGAGGGTTGGTGCCTGAAATCCAAAGTATGGTAACGGCTCTAACCCGACTACGATCCAGTAGGCCATCCAGATTGCTCACAAAACTTACCGACCAGGCGGGTAGAGCAAGGCGTCTACCCAAACGGGGCGCTGTGGTGAGCGTGCCCGACAACAAAAGGAAGTGGGATGCTCCCAGCAACAGCAACAACAAATCATCATCATCATCGTCTGGCGGTCAACAAACAATCCCAACAGCAACAACAACCAGCTCAGCAACAACAGCGGCGGTTCGATAATAACCGCATTTCAACCAAACTGCCCCAAATAACCAAGGACCCAGCGGTTACGGCGGCAGGACATCCCAAATGCCCACGGTTGTAACTACCACCACGTGGGACGGTGTGATAACTTCAAGTGTCAACGTTGTGGAAAGATTGGACACGCTGCGAAGGATTGCCGTGGTGAACTAATGAGGAGGCCACAACAACCTCAAGAAACTCCCAAGGGTTGTTTCGAGTGTGGGAAAGAAGGACATTACAAACGAAACTGCCCACAACTGAGAAGGAAGGAAATGGCAACAACAAAAAACAACACCAATCATGGGAACAACAACAACAATGGCAATAATAAAAACAATGGTGGAAACGGCACTGGAAATGGCAGCAATAGAGATGGAGCCAAAGGGAGAGCCTTCGTCATTGGCTCAGGTGAGGCTCTAAATGATCCCACAACTGTTACTGGTAGATTCCCTGTTAATGGTTGTTTTGCTACGGTACTATTTGATACTGGAGCCGATAGGAGTTTTGTGTCCTTAAAATTCTGTAGTCTTTTAAGTGATATACCCTCTGCTTTAGAATCTAAATACACTGTGGAATTAGCCGACGGTAAACAAATCCATGTAACGCATATCCTTAAGGACTGTAGGATAGAACTTGCTGGTCATATTTTCGCTATAGATCTCATGCCTGTTACGCTGGGGAGTTTTGATGTTGTGATAGGCATGGATGGCTCTCTAGCAAGCAAGCGGAAGTCATATGTCACGAGAAGATTATACGGATCCCGGTTGACGATCACATTCTTACCGTCAAAGGTGATAGGGGTGGTGCGTGATAGGCATCATCTCGTATATGAAAGCTCAAAAGTTGTTACGAAGGGCCGCGTGGCTATCTAGCACTTGTAACCGATAAGCAAAAGGAAGAAAGAGAATGGAGGATATCCCGTAGTACGCGACTTTCCGGAGGTGTTCCCAGAAGATCTTCCTGGATTACCACCGCAACGCCAAGTGGAATTCCAGATTGAGTTGACTCCCGGCGCAGCTCCGATTGCTAGGGCACCTTATCGTTAGCACCCAACGAACTACAGGAGTTGTCGTCACAACTTCAGGAGCTTCTGGATAAAGGTTTATCCGACCTAGTACATCACCTTGGGGAGCTCCTGTACTCTTTGTTAAGAAGAAGGATGGCACATTCGGATGTGCATCGACTATCGAGAGTTAAAAAAGTAACAGTCAAGAACCGATACCCTTTACCTCGTATCGACGACTTGTTCGATCAGCTTCAAGGATCAAGCTATACTCGAAGATTGACTTGAGGTCTGGTTATCATCAATCAGAGTTCGAGAGGAAGATATTCCCAAGACTGCATTTCGTACTCGTTATGGTCATTATGAGTTCTTGGTCATGCTTTTGGGTGACTAATGCACCTGCTGTGTTCATGGACCTCATGAACCGTGTGTGCAAACCTTATCTTGATCAGTTTGTCATTGTGTTCATCGATGATATACTGATATACTCTAGGACCAAGGAGGAGCATGAAGAGCACTTACGAATGATCTTGGAACTGTTGAAAAATGAGCAGCTGTATGCTAAATTCTCAAAGTGTGACTTTTGGATAAGAGAAGTACAATTCCTAGGTCATATTGTTAATGAGAAAGGAATACACGTTGATCCTGCCAAAATTGAGGCGATAAAGAATTGGACCAACACCCAAAACGCCAAGCGAGATAAGGCAATTTCTTGGATTAGCAGGATATTACCGCCGATCATAGAAGGATTTTCTAAGATCGCACAACCTCACAGCCTTGACTCACAAAGGAACGACATACAAATGGGCTGAGAGTCAAGAATCAGCTTTCCAATTATTGAAACAAAAACTCTGTACTGCCCCGATATTAGCATTACCAGAGGGAACAGATGACTTTGTGGTGTATTGCGATGCATCCATTCAAGGATGGGTTGTGTCTTGATGCAACGAGACAAGGTGATAGCTTACGCCTCGAGACAACTAAAGGTTCACGAGAAGAACTATACTACCCATGACTTAGAATTGGGCGCAGTAGTAGTTTTGCCTTAAAGATCTGGAGACATTATTTGTACGGTACCAAGTGCACAATCTACACCGATCACAAGAGTCTTCAACATATCTTTGAGCAAAAAGAGTTGAATATGAGGCAGCGACGTTGGGTGGAACTACTAAATGATTATGATGCGCAATTAAGTATCATCCGGGAAAGGCGAACGTAGTGCCGATGCTTTAAGCAGGAAGGAAACAGCTAAACCCCGAGGGGTGCGAGCTTTACAGCTTACTATCAGTACCCAACTGCCCGAACAAGTTAAGGAGGCACAAATGGAAGCTTTAAAGGTGGAAAAATTGGTTCTGAATTGTTAAGGGGAATGGATAAGCAGCTAGTGATGAAAGAGGATGGAATTCGATATTTCATGGATAGACTTTGGGTGCCTGTTCATGGAAATCTGAGAGATTTAGTTATGAGCGAGGCACACAAATCTAGTATTCTATACATCTGGATCCGACAAGATGTATCATGACCTAAAGGCTCACTATTGGTGGCCTAACATGAAGGGGATGTAGCTACGTAGTGAGTAAGTGTTTGACCTGCTCGAAGGTGAAAGTGGAATATCAAAAACCATCCGGACTATTACAACAACCCGAGATTCCAATGTGGAAATGGGAACAAATCTCCATGGACTTTATTACTAAACTACCCGGACTAGTACTGGTTGTGACACGATATGGGTTATTGTGGATCGATTGACAAAGTCTGCTCATTCCTTGCAATAAAGGAAACCGACAAGATGGAGAAGTTAACTCGCCTGTACCTCAAGGAGATCGTTTCGAGACACGGGTACCGATCTCAATTATCTCTGACCGTGACGCTCGTTTCACGTCACATTTCTGGCAATCATTGCAGAAATCTTTGGGTACACGTCTGGATATGAGTACTGCATATCATCCACAGACGGATGGTCAGAGTGAGCGTACTTAACAGACGTTGGAGGATATGTTACGTGCTTGTGTGATTGACTTCGGGAATAACTGGGAATTCACCTGCCATTGGTGGAATTCTCTTATAACAACAGTTATCACATAGTATACAAGCAGCACCTTTCGAGGCGTTGTACGGGAGGAAAATGTCGATCACCGGTTTGCTGGGCAGAAATTGGTGATAGTCAGATAACAGGTCCCGAGCTAATTCATGAGACGATGAGAAAATTATACAGATACGGAACCGTATGGCTGCAGCGCGAGACAGGCAAAAGAGTTATGCTGACAAGAGACGGAAACCTTTAGAGTTTCAGGTTGGTGACAAGGTTTTGTTGAAAATCTCACATGGAAAGGCGTAGTTCGGTTTGGTAAACGAGGGAAACTAAATCCGAGGTACGTGGACCATTGAGATTGTGGAAAAGAGTAGGTCCAGTAGCGTATCGATTATCCCTACCTGATTCGCTAAGTGGAATTCATGATGTATTTCACGTGTCAAACTTGAAGAAGTGCATAAATGAAAAACGACGATCGTACCACTAGAAGAAATCCAGGTGGATGAACAATTGCGCTTATTGAGGAACCAGTTGAGGTGATGGACCGTGAGGTGAAAACACTTAAGCAAAGCAAGATACCTGTTGTTAAAATCCGTTGGAATTCGCGACGTGGACGGAATTCACATGGGAACGGGAAGATCAAATGAAGCTTAAGTACCCTCAACTATTCGAAGGAACGATGCCAGCAGACGAAGGTATTGATTTAAATTTCGGGACGAAATTTCTTTCAACATGGGGATGATGTGACAACTCATCCAAAACTCACACGATTTCGATTTCTGTGTGCCAATGCAGTAGACCAGTGATGGAAACCAGTGATGGAACACTCTCACCATGTAACGCAATTTTCGGGACGAAAATTCTTTCAACATGGGGATAATGTACAGGTAAATTTCCGTTACCAAACCCGTTAGTTCCGTTAAGTCTTGTAAACACGTGTGGAGCACACACTAGTTGTCGTTGAACGTTGGTGACCTAATAATAATTATTAATGTTAATTTGATGTGAATCTAAGTGATTATGTAAGTATTGGGTTATGTTATGTGTTTACATTTATAAACGGTTAATTAGAATTTATCGCGTAACGCGGAACGTGCATATTTGTCGTATGTCTGGTTTTTGCAAAGATAAATATGTCATGAATTTTATAAGTTTATATCTCTAATATGAAGTTAAAAAACAGTTACAAGAGTTTAAAGCTTAGTTTTATAAAATACAATTACAAGGGTTTAAAAGGGTAAATATGTAAATTAGATTAATTTAAAACAAACCAACCCTAATCCACCCATTTTCGCCGCGATCAAACTTCAAACACCCCTCCCACTTCGATTTCAATCAAGAACAAGCAAGGGAACACGAAATGGACGATTTCAAGGCATATAACTTGTTGGAATATCAATGCAAGTTTAATCGTTTAAAGGTTAGATTTTCATGTTTTTTGTGAGTGTTCATTATGGCCGAACCTATTTGCGGAATTGAACCTCATTAGGTCGAATGGTGTTGTTTGATGATGTTTATATGTTAGTTAGGTTGATACATGTTAGTTAACGTCGATCATGGGTGAATTACATGTTTTTAGGGATGATCATGAAATTGTTTGAGCAAACCCCAAATTCGTAAATTGTATGATATGGATGAATGATGGTTGTTTGATGAATGTGTGGTGATTAATAAGTGTATGAATGTTAGGATCTGAATTCTTGCAAGAAATCGAGACTTAGGGTTGAGGTTATGAGGTTTACTAATAATAGTAACTTTATTTGCATTGAAATGTTGAATTATGGATGCTATGATTTATGGGTGACGGGTTTGCTAGAAACAAAATCCATGTTTAACCTTTTAAACATTCTGAAAAACGCAGCGGAAATATGGCTTTTTAAACGATTTTTAAAGCTGAAAATCTAATCTTCTATATGTTCATATGTTATGAAAAACAAACCCAAATCATGAGGATCATTCTTATGTGAATAGACAAGCTATGTCAATACATAAACGTACATAAAATCACAGCTTGAACAAGCTGTGACAACTACCTTGTTCCAGCACCAAATGTCGACCAAAATGGGATGTTTGATGCTTGTTCTTTTGGCCAAGACTTCAAGGAGGAGTCCTCAAGTGCTTATACCCCAAGCCTTGTGAAGCATACACAACTCTTGCTAGGGAGAGATCACCAAATCAAGACACAAAAACTCCTTCAAAGGTGCTGTTGAGCCGAGACCAAGAGAGAGGTTTTTGAGTTTTTCTTTCAAAATTGCATGTAATGTGTGTGGTTCATCAGATTTTTTGAGTCCAAGACTCAATTAAATGTGTGTTGGTGGTCAAAACAAGTTTGGTCCAATAGAATGAGAGGGGGGGCGGCCAAAAGGGGTTTAAAACCCTTTTCCCTCTCAAAACTATCAACATTGAAATGTCTTTATACTAGACATACAATTAATTGTATGTACAGATAATATAATGTAATTACATACTTATACAATTAACCATTTAATTTATAAGCTGTAATTTCTCATTAAATTTGGTGTCATCTAACTAATTAAACAACACATCAAATAATATTGTTGAACAAAATATCCTAATAAGTTGTTCCCACTTACATGCAACTTATTTAGAAAACCCATTTTCTAATTGGTGTGAATATTTAATTGCATGATCACATCATCAATTAAATATTTAATTGGTGTTTGCCAAGCTTGTGTTGGGTATAACCCGACTTGGATCATAACGTACTAACCACATCAATATTCTAAGTGTCTTGGGCACACAGAATCCAACAATCTCCCACTTGCCCAAGATTCATAGAAGATTGATGCAAGCAGTAAATACCACCTAACAACGGTTCACTACCCTTAATACGCATGACTTGTAGCCATTCAATAACATCACCTTTCAAGTACCCTACTTGAAATGATTTAGGTGAATCAATCATCTATCCTTTTGTTTCAGATGTCATGTCAAATCCAAGAACACAGAATGATCATTTCTTGTTGATGTAACTTATCAGGCCTTAGACATCTAACTCTCAACGAATAAGAGGAACAAATTCCATCTTGACTACATATGTTTCTCACAGACACCTTATGTCATACCTGAATATACCCTTATGTACTGTCCACTATTTCAGAACAGTGAAGAAGAAGCTCAAGGTATAATACTTGGTGAATATCAAAACCAATATGTATCTCAGGTCGGAGGATACCAAATGATATTCGCCTTTACTCAATTACTTATGATCAATCAATAAGATTCCATGTAGTAAAATTTGAGATGCGGGTTAGTTCCAATATTTGTATCCCACAAATATCTATGAACCTTGGTAGCAACCCATTGCTCTATATTCATCCTTATGAATATCAACCAATCCAAGTTCATAATAGTCTTACCTTCAAACTTGTTCCCACAAGTGTGAACGACTACGGACATTTAGAGTAAACATTTTACTCATGGATTAAACATGCTAAATTGGAATATTATTTGAAACATTATAACAAATAATTTTATTCAAATAATAGAAGTTCCACATATCCAAATACAAAATTTATAGATCAAATCCAATCACTAGAATATCGAAGTCCCATGGCACAAGTATGACATTCATGCTTTGCCTTTTCAAGGAGCTTCGTGAGAGGATCCGCAACGTTTTGATCCGTGTGAACTTTGCGAATACATATCTTTCCTTTTCAACTTCATCTCGTATGTAGTTGAATCTCCGCTCAATGTGCCTAGTCTTTTGATGAGCACGGGGTTCCTTGATTTGTGCAATCGCACCCTCGTTATCACAAAAGATCTCTAGGGGGTCCTGAATGGAGGGGACAACCCCTAGATCGGCAATGAATTTCTTTAACCATGCAGCTTCTTGAGCTGCCAATGAGCGGCGATATTCTGATTCTGTAGTTGATAGAGCCACCACATCTGCTTGGAGCTCTTCCAAGAGACCGCTCCTCCATTCAGAATGAAAATGTATCCGATTGTGACCGTGAATCATCACGATCGGTTGGAAACTCGCATCCGTGTGTAATTTACAACGAGTTCCTCGTCACCAGATCCATAGATCAGGAACATATCTCTGTCCTCCTTAGGTACTTAAGTATGTTCTTAACAGCCATCCAATGACTGTTTCAGGATTCTGCTGGTAACGGCTTGTCATGCTTAAGGCGCATGACACGTCCGGTCGAGTGCATATCATTGCATACATGATGGATCCTATAGCAGATGCGTATGGGATTGCCTTCATTTTATCTTGCTCTTCCTTTGAGCTTGGACATTGAGTCGTACTCAATATCGTTCCTCTTTGAATAGGTACGGTACCTTTCTTAGAATTTCCATCTTGAACCTCTTCAAGATTTTATCAATATATGCACTTTGATTCAAACCAATCAACCGCCTTGATCTATCCCTATAGATCTTTATTCCCAGAATATAGGCGGCTTCACCAAGATCCTTAATGGAAAAACAACTTCCAAGCCAGTTTTTTACACCTTCCAAGGTCGGAATGTCATTTCCAAATAGCAGTATGTCATCAACATACAATACTAGGAAAGTTATTGTGCTCCCACTAGCCTTCTTATACACACAAGCCTCATCAGCGTTTTTGATGAAACCAAATTTCTTTACTTCCTCATCAAAACGGTGATTCCAGCTTCTCGATGCTTGTTTCAATCCATAGATTGATTTCTTTAACTTGCATACTTTATTAGGATGTATTGGATCGACAAAACCTTCAGGCTGAACCATATAGACATCTTCCTCAAGGTATCCATTTAGGAAAGCGGTTTTGACATCCATTTGCCAAATCTCATAATCATAATGAGCAGCTATGGCAAACAATATCCTTATAGACTTTAGCATCGCAACAGGTGAGAAGAAAGTTTCATCATAATCAACCCTTGAGTTTGAGTGAAACCCTTTGCTACAAGTCTAGCTTATAAGTATCCAAGTTTCCATGCATATCGGTTTTCTTCTTGAAAACCCACTTACTTCCAACTATCTTGGAGTTAAGAGGTGGTACAACCAAGTCCCATACTTGATTGTCATACATGGATTGCATCTCAACGTTCATGGCTTCAAGCCATTTGTCACAATCCGTGTTGGACATTGCATCATGGTATGTGGTTGGTTCATCAGAATCTATCACATAGCATCCATCCATGAAAAATCCATATTTTCAGGTGGATTACTAGTTCTACCACTTCTGCGAACGTGTTGTGTGTATTGATCAACCACTTGATCATCCTCAACATCCTCATGTTGAGTGCTAGTTTCAACCAAACGTGCATCGGGCTGTGGTTCTTGATCTTCCTCAAGATCCACTGTTCTACTGCTAGCTCCTTCCATAAGGAACTTTGCTTCTAAGAACTCACCCTTTCTGGCAACAAACACCTTTTGTTCCATTGGATCATAGAAATAATATCCCATAGAATCTCTAGGATATCCAATAAAGATACACTTGGTGGATCGGACATCCAATTGTTTGGGGTGGGAGTCTTAACATAAGCCTCACATCCCCAACCCTTAGTACGATAGGGATGGAACTCTTCCATGCCATATCTCAAAAGGTGTCCTTTCCACCTTTTTGGTTGGGGCCATGTTAGAATACGGGCCGCGGAGAGCAAAGCGAAACCCCAAAATGATAGAGGTAATGAGCTTCTAGCCATCATAGATCGGACCATATCCAATAAGGTTCGATTTCCTCTCAGACACACCATTATGTTGTGGTGTTCCAGGTGGAGTGAGCTGTGAGACAATCCCACAACTCCTAAGATGATCTTGAAAAGCTTCACTTAGGTATTCACCTCCTCTATCGGTACGGAGAACTTTAATTGACTTGTTGAGTTGATTTTCTACTTCATTCTTGAAGATTTTGAACATTTCAAAAGCTTCATCTTTGTGCCTTAATAAGTACACATACCCATAGCGACTATAATCGTCGGTAAAGGTAATGAAGTATCTTTCACCATTCCTAGTCATTGGCTTAAAAGGACCACATACATCCGAATGTATGATTCCTAATAAATCTTTTGCCCTTTCGGTAGTTCCACTAAAAGGTGCCTTAGTCATCTTACCTTGTAAACAAGATTCACAAACATCAAATGAATCATATTCATTTGTTTTTAAAAGACCATTCTTTTGAAGTGTTTGTAAACGTTTCTTGTTTATATGGCCAAGACGACAATGCCAAAGATAGGTATCACTTAAGTCCAACTTGAGTTTCTTGGTGTTAGTTTGGTACAATGAACTATTTAAAGTATTTTCATGAACCAATTCATAAATACCATTAATGGGAATAGCTTTAAAATAGAACATTCCATTAAAAGAAACATGGATATTTTCCTCAACGAATGATAATACATATCCAAATTGTTTTAACAGGGCTACAGAGATAATATTCCTAGTCAAACTAGGAGCATACAAAACATTGTTCAAAATTACTTCCAAACCATTTGGAAGTTTCAAGATGTAGTCACCACGGGCTTCTACTTGAACTTTAGCCCCATTGCCCATGTAGAGGCTCACATCCCCTTTCTTGAAGTCACTACTTCTTTTGAACCCCTGCAACAAATTGCAAATGTGAGTTCCACATCCGGTATCTAATACCCATGTGTTAGAGGATATCATGTTTAAATCAATATGGATCATGTATATTGTACCTGAGGTCTGCCGGCATCCCTCTTTGCTTTCAACTCTTGGAGATGGACGGGACAATTCCTTGCCAATGTCCAATCTCCCCACACTTGAAGCATGGGTCATTAGTAGCAACCTTTTGCCTTTCTCTTGTGGTTTGGGTGGCACCCTTGCCACCCCTTTCCCTTTTCCCAAGCGGGTCCCTTACCCTTGGCAACCTTTGCCTTGGGTGCGGGACGAGGCCTTTTATTGTTCCCACCTTCATTGATGGTGAGAACGGGTAAAACCCTTTTACCCATGGCCGCCTCGGCCGTTTTGAGCATTGAGTGAAGCCACCAATGCTTTTGTCCCAAGCATTCATGTTGTAGTTCAACACGAATGTCTCGAACTTTTGGTAAGGCCATTGAGGATCAAATCCGTGGCCAATTCCTTCGAGACGGGACAATTAAGCCTCTCGAGGCGGTCAATGTGACTTTTCATCTTAAGTACATAAGATGAAACAGATTGGTTGTCGTCCATACGACATGCATGGAGGCTCGAACCGTTTCGAAGCGCTCAACCCTTGCTTGCTGTTGGAACGTTTCCTTCAGCTGGGTTATCATGTCATAAGCCCGTGGTGTTCATACTCCTTTTGGAGATCCGGAGTCATGCTCGCTAGCATGAGACAAGACACTTGGACGGAGTCCTCAGTGTATTTCAGCCAATCATTAAAGGCCTCCTCATCATCCTCGCTAGGTTGATCGGGGATAGGGTCGTCTAAAACATACGATCGTCTCTCTTGCTTGAGAACAATTCTCAAGTTTCGATACCAATCGATGAAGTTGTTATGGTTTAGACGTTCCTTTTGGAGGATCGCTCGTAGGGATTGGTTGGACGCGGATGAGTTATCGGAATTATCATTATTAGAGGCCATCTACAAAATTTAACAAAGTTTTATTTAGTATTTTCGATATTGTAATTTTAATAACAAATGTCTTACAAGACTTTTATATTAAAATCTAGAACCCAATATTACATTTAAATTGTGGTTAGGTGACCTTTATCCACGTTTTAAATTAATAAGGTGGTCAACGTTTGACGATTGCAACCATTTGCAACTTCTAGAGGTATGGGATCGACTCTTGAACATCATATGTAAAGTCGGCATGAAAATCCCATCAACACCATTTGGAAACCACATTGTAGGTGATCCATTTAACATGGTTTGCAAATCAAGACATCCTACTTACACCACGTGTGAGTTTGCCAAAACAAATGGTTAGGTGACCTTTATCCCATAAGTAAGGCATCTCACCTCAAATCACAAGTTCCCTCAAAATGGTTGGGTGACCTTTATCCCACTAAGAGTTCCCAAGTGACTCAAGTGTTGTGTAAAAGGACGGTGTTGATCTCGTTTTAAAATATAGAGATTTCTTAATTCTAGTTTAGTAAATCCTATGTACTTGTATTTGCATGCTTTCAAATACAAGATACCTTATGGTTCTTTGATTAAAACCAATTTAATCTTTAAAGTCATTAAACCATTTTAATTACTTTTATTAACTTTTAAGAACCAATAATTTTCAGCTTGTTAAGTTGTAATGAGTTTGTAATGAATATCCAAGACTAACCAAACAAACAAACAACAAACAATCAAACAAGCATATATATACAAACATGAGTGCATAACCATAGCTACTAAGTTGACAACACTTGTTTGCCATCACAAGTGTTGTCATAAGGTCTTTTCTAAGGTTGAAATCAACACTAAATCCAGGTCATCTTAGACCTCACTTGAACTTGCATCCATATGCTTCAAGTTCCATGTCTTTGATGTCCATCTTTGGGTCTTGAACTTGTGCATCTTCCTTTTACAAAATTGTATCCTAATACATTTTCTAATAAAAGAAATGCACCTAATCTATTACAAACCCAAATGAATGAATAATTACAACCCAAATGAATGAATAATTACAACCCAATTGAATGAAAGAATACAACCAACACAAGCATCCAAAACATCACAAGGTCAAAGGCTAGGTTATGCACACTATCATCAAATGATCATAACATCAAAACATATAATGAAACCCCTTTTAAAACCACCAAATTTCAGCCAACATAAACTGAAATTTTTGGTTTTAAACATTGTCTAAACAATCAACACATCAAAATATGTATCTTTCAAGATCTAATCACTAGCATGTGTGATACGATCTTGAAAGTTGGGGAATCATTCAACCAAACAATAACAGCCCAAAATCAGTCTAACTAGTTTATAATCATGCTTTAAAACCAATTTTAAAGACAAAACAAGCAAGTCATCCACATAACCGGCTCTTGATGCCATTGACGGGGTTTGCTAGAACACAAAATCCATGTTTAACCTTTTAAACATTCTGAAAAACGCAGCGGAAATATGGCTTTTAAAACGATTTTTAAAGCTGAAAATCTAATCTTCTATATGTTCATATGTTATGAAAAACAAACCCAAATCATGAGGATCATTCTTATGTGAATAGACAAGCTATGTCAATACATAAACGTACATAAAATCACAGCTTGAACAAGCTGTGACAACTACCTTGTTCCAGCACCAAATGTCGACCAAAATGGGATGTTTGATGCTTGTTCTTTTGGCCAAGACTTCAAGGAGGAGTCCTCAAGTGCTTATACCCCAAGCCTTGTGAAGCATACACAACTCTTGCTAGGGAGAGATCACCAAATCAAGACAAAAAACTCCTTCAAAGGCTGCTGTTGAGCCGAGACCAAGAGAGAGGTTTTTTAGAGTTCTTCTTTCAAAATTGCATGTAATGGTGTGGTTCATCAGATTTTTTGAGTCCAAGACTCAATTAAATGTGTGTTGGTGGTCAAAACAAGTTTGGTCCAATAGAATGAGAGGGGAGGGGCGGCCAAGAAAGGGGTTTAAAACCCTTTTCCCTCTCAAAACTATCACACATTGAAATGTCATTTATACTAGACATACAATTAATTGTATGTACAAGATATATAAATGTAATTACATACTTATACAATTAACCATTTAATTTATAAGCTGTAATTTCTCACTTAATATTTGGTTTCATCTAACTAATTTAAACAACACATCAAATAATATGTTGAACAAAATATCCTAATAAGTTGTTCCCACTTACATGCAACTTATTTAGAAAACCCATTTTCTAAATTGGTGTGAATATTTAATTGCATGATCACATCATCAATTAAATATTAATTGGTGTTTGCCAAGCTTGTTGTTGGGTATAACCCGACTTGGATCATAACGTACTAACCACATCAATATTCTAAGTGTCTTGGGCACACAGAATCCAACAATGGGTGTGTTCATGATGATAATTAGATGCTAGATTGGTTATGAATGCTAGAAATCTTTAATTTGATGATGTGATCATAGCTTGCCAAAAGTAGAAACTTTTGTTTATGAAGATTGTTGGATTGAGGTGTTTAGTGTTGTTGATCATGCTTAGATGTTAGTATGAGCTTGATTGGTATATTATTGATGAATTCATGTATGCTTGGATGTTTGATAGATTTTGGGATGTTCTTTCCCAAAAGGGAAACTTTATTTGTGTAAATGTTGAAGTATGATGTTGTGATCATGTTTGAGATGATAGGAACTTGCTAATATGTTCAAGGATGGATCCTAGTGTAATAGAACGTGTTAAATTAGTTGTATGGCATGTTTGGATGATCATGGGTGATAATTGGAATTGGTAATCATGTATGGTTTGGATGTTGTGTAGTAGTAGGACATCATGCTTGGGTCTGGTAATTGATGTTGTGATGTTGTGGATGCAATGTATATGCTTAAAGAATTTGGTTGTGATCATTATACACGCGTGCGAATCTGAGGCCCCTACTTAGTAGGATTGGCAGGGTTAGGATGTGAATTTGTGAGTGGCTTCACATGGCATGTGATGAATGATTGAACCTTGTATGACATGTTAGTTGTATTGTAGCTAATGGTTATGTAATGTGCTAGATTCGCATGACTTGTATAGTACTTGATTGTATGATGATCTATGTGATACACCTGGTTGATATAGCATATGTATGATACTGTTCGAATGCTTATCATGTATGTTGTATGTGCTCATTGGCTTTATTTGAATTATAACTCATAATGTCACCAACGGGTCAACTAGGTCAAACGTGTCTATTTGTCTGGAAGCTTGAGTCTTTGATTTTGGTATGTAGGGTTTCACATGTCTTTTATTTACACGTACTTATGTACTCACATGATCTAGGTAACCTGTGAAGGTTGGCTATCCTCTCGTTTCTCAAAATAAACCCTAAGTACTTTGCATACATCAGGTGAGTTCATGCCCCACTCTTTACTTAATCTCTTTTGGGGGAGATAGCATACTGGTATTTATACGAACGCTTTTATGATTTAAGTTGTGTATAATATTAATATAGTGCTGTTTACCATGAGAAAAGTCCTCACACTTTTGAATTGTTAATATTTATAGCGGGGAAACTTGGGTAGTACTACTGGGTCTGACGAGCCCCACCTGTGTGACTCGAGGTCAACCGGGTGCAATTTGTCCTATTGATCATTGTCACGACATGGTAAGTCGTGACAGGAGGCAACAACTATCACAGTCAGCTTCAATTGCAAAATCACTATGTATTAATATTTACTGATAATAGACTAGCTATCTATTACCATACACTGCTTATATTTATCGCAACTGTTTACATGTTTATTGAACTCAAACTCTTGAACTCACCAACCTATGTGTTGACATTTTAGTATGCTTTTCTCAGGTCCTTAACTTGCTTGCCATAGGAGCACTGCACGGTTCACTTCATTTAAGACAGTATGCTTCAAGACAATGTGACATTTTAACAATTTTGGTTTACTTTTGGTTTGGCACTTGTTTTGCCATAAGTTATACTTTATAGACTTGGGTTGTTTTCAAAAACGCTTCCGCATTATTTAACGTTGGTATTTTGGTTGATTTTGTATGTTATGGCATATAGTCGTTCTGAGTAACTATTGACTGTGATCCTGGTTTGTTCACACGCCTCGCGGTAAAACTCCGCAAGTGGATTTTGAGGGTGTGACAGTTATTGTTATGTTATTGTTATTGTTATTGTATTGTTATTGTTATGTTATTGTTATTGTTATTGTTATTGTTATTGTTATTGTTATTGTTATTGTTATTGTTATTGTTATTGTTATTGTTATTGTTATTGTTATGTTATTGTTATGTTATGTTATTGTTATGTTATTGTTATTGTTATTGTTATTGTTATGTTATTGTTATTGTTATTGTTATTGTTATTGTTATTGTTATTGTTATTGTATTGTTATTGTTATTGTTATTGTATTGTTATTGTTATTGTATTGTTATTGTTATTGTTATTGTTATTGTTTTGTTATGTTATTGTTATTGTTTTGTTATTGTTATTGTATTGTTATTGTTATTGTTATTGTTATTGTTATTGTTATTGTTATTGTTATTGTTATTGTTATTGTTATTGTTATTGTTATTGTTCTTGTTATTGTTATTGTTATTGTATTGTTATTGTATTGTTATTGTTATTGTTATTGTTATTGTATTGTTATTGTTATTGTTATTGTTATTGTTATTGTTATTGTTATTGTTATGTTATTGTTATTGTTATTGTTATGTTATTGTTATTGTTATGGATTGTTATTGTTATTGTTATTGTTATTGTTATTGTTATTGTTATTGTTATTGTATTGTTATTGGTATTGTATTGTTATTGTTATTGTTATTGTAGTTATTGTTATTGTTATGTTAGTGTTATTGTTATTGTTATTGTATTGTTATTGTTGTGTATTGTTATTGTTATTGTTATTGTTATGTTATTGTTATTGTTATTGTTATTGTTATTGTTATGTTATTGTTATTGTTATTGTTATTGTTATTGTATTGTTATTGTTATTGTTATTGTTATTTATTGTTATGTATTGTATTGTTATTGTTATTGTTATTGTTATTGTTATTGTTATGTTATTGTTATTGTTTTGTTATTGTTATTGTTATTGTTATGGTTATTGTTTTGTTATTGTTATGTTGTTATTGTTGTATGTTATTGTTATTGTTATTGTTATTGTTATTGTTATTGTTATGTTATTGTTATTGTTATTGTTATTGTTATTGTTATTGTTATTGTTATTGTTATGGTTATTGTTATGTTATTGTTATTGTATTGTTATTGTTATGTTATTGTTATTGTTATGTTATTGTTATTGTTATTGTTATTGTTATTGTTATGTTATTGTTATTGTTATTGTTATTGTTATTGTTATTGTATTGTTATGTTATTGTTATTGTTATTGTTATTGTTATTGTTATTGTTATTGTTATTGTTATTGTTATTGTTATTGTTATTGTTATTGTTATTGTTTTGTTATGTATTGTTATTGTTATGTTATTGTTATTGTTATTGTTATTGTTATTGTTATTGTATTGTTATTGTTATTGTTATTGTTATTGTTATGTTATTGTTATTGTTATTGTTATTGTTATTGATTGTTATGTTTTGTTATTGTTATGTTATTGTTATTGTTATGTTATTGTTATTGTTATTGTTATTGTTATTGTTATTGTTATTGTTATTGTTATTGGTATTGTTATTGTTATTGTTTTATTGTTATTGTTATTGTTATTGTTATTGTATGTTATTGTATTGTTATTGTTATTGTTATTGTTATTGTTATTGTTATATTGTTATTGTTATTGTTATTGTATTGTTATTGTTATTGTTATGGTTATTGTTATTGTTATTGTTATTGTTATTGTTATTGTTATTGTTATGTTATTGTATTGTTATTGTTATTGTTATTGTTATTGTTATTGTTATTGTTATTGTTTTTTATTGTTATTGTTATTGTATGTTATTGTTATTGTTATTGTATTGTTATTGTTATTGTTATTGTTATTGTTATTGTTATTGTTATTGTTATTGTTATTGTTATTGTTATTGTTATTGTTATTGTTATTGTTATGTTATTATGGTTTGTTATTGTTATTGTTATTGTTATGTTATTGTTATTGTTATTGTTATTGTTATGTTATTGTATTGTTATTGTTATGTTATTGTTATTGTTATTGTTTGGTATTGTTATTGTTGTGGTATTGTTATTGTTATTGTTATTGTATTGTTATTGTTATTGTATTGTTATTGTTATTGTTATTGTTATTGTTATTGTTATTGTTTTGTTATTGTTATTGTATTGTTATTGTTATTGTTATTGTTATTGTTATTGTTATTGTTATGTTATTGTTATTGTTATTGTTATTGTTATTGTTTTGTTATTGTTATTGTTATTGTTATTGTTTTGTTATTGTTATTGTTATTGTTTGGTTATTGTTTTGTTATTGTTATTGTTATTGTTATTGTTATTGTTATTGTTATTGTTATTGTTATTGTTATTGTTATTGTTTTGTTATGTGTTGTGTATTGTTATTGTTATTGTTATGTTATTGTTATTGTTATTGTTATTGTTATTGGTTTGTTATTGTATTGTTATTGTTATTGTTATTGTTATTGTTATTGTTATTGTTATTGTTATTGTTATTGTTATTGTTATTGTTATGTTATTGTTATTGTTATTGTTATTGTTATTGTTTGTGTTATGTTATTGTTTTGTTATTGTATGTATTGTTATTGTTGTATTGTTATTGTTATTGTATTGTTATTGTTATTGTTATTTTGTTATTGTTATTGTTATTGTTATTGTTATTGTTATTGTTATTGTTATTGTTATTGTTTTATTGTTATTGTTATTGTTATTGTTATTGTTATTGTTATTGTTATTGTATTGTTATTGTTTATTGTTATTGTTATTGTTATTGTTATTGTTATTGTTATTGTTAATGTTATTGTTATTGTTATTGTTATTGTTATTGTTATTGTTATTGTTATTGTTATTGTTATTGTTATTGTTATTGTTATTGTTATTGTTATTGTTATTGTTATTGTTATTGTTATTGTTATGGTTATTGTTATTGTTATTGTTATTGTTATTGTTATTGTTATGTATTGTTATTGTTATTGTTATGTTATTGTTATTGTTATTGTTATTGTTATTGTTATTGTTATTGTTATGTTATTGTTATTGTTATTGTTATTGTTATTGTTATTGTTATTGTTATGTATTGTTATTGTTATTGTTATTGTTATTGTTATTTTATTGTTATTGTTATTGTTATTGTTTTATTGTTATTGTTATTGTTATTGTTATTGTTATTGTATTGTTATTGTTATGTTATTGTTATTGTTATTGTTATTGTTATTGTTATTGTTATTGTTATTGTTATTGTTATTGTTATTGTTATTGTTATTGTTATGTGTATTGTTATTGTGTTATTGTTATTGTTTTGTTATTGTATTGTTATTGTTATTGTTATTGTTATTGTTATTGTTATTGTTATTGTTAGTGTTATTGTTTATTGTTATTGTTATTGTTATTTATTGTTATGTTATGTTATTGTTATTGTTATTGTTATTGTTTTGTTATTGTTATTGTATTGTTATTGTTATGTGTATTGTTATTGTTATTGTTATTGTTATTGTTATTGTTTATGTTATTGTTATGTTATTGTATGTTATTGTTGTTAGGTTATTGTATTGTTATGTTTTGTTATTGTTATTGTTATTGTTTTGTTATTGTTATTGTTATTGTTATTGTTATTGTTATTGTTTTATTGTTATTGTTATTGTTATTGTTATTGTTATGTTATTGTTATTGTTATTGTTATTGTTATTGTTTGTTATATTGTTATTGTTATTGTTATTGTTATTGTTATTGTTATGTTATTTTATTGTTATGTTATGTATTGTTATTGTTATTGTTATGTTATGTTATTGTTATTGTTATGTTATTGTTATTGTTATTGTTATTGTTATTGTTATTGTTATTGTTATGTTTTGTTATTGTTTTGTTATTGTTATTGTATTGTTATTGTTATGTTATTGTTATTGTTATGTTATTGTTATTGTTATTGTTATTGTTATTGTTATTGTTATTGTTATTGTTATTGTTATTGTTATTGTTTTGTTATTGTATTGTTATTGTTATTGTTATTGTTATTGTTATTGTTATTGTTATTGTTATTGTTATTGTTATTGTTATGTTATTGTTATTGTTATTGTTATTGTTATTGTTATTGTTATTGTATTGTTATTGTTATGTTAGTATTTGTTTTGTTATTGTTATGTTATTGTTATTGTTATGTTATTGTTATGGTATTGTTATTGTTATTGTTATTGTTATGTTATTGTTATTGTATTGTTATTGTTATTGTTATTGTTATTGTTATGTTATTGTTATTGTTATTGTTATTGTTATGTTATTTGTGTGTTATTGTTATTGTTATGTTATTGTTATTGTTATTGTTATTGTTATTGTTTGTTATTGTTATTGTTATGTTATGTTATTGTTATTGTTATTGTTATTGTTATTGTTATTGTTATGTTATTGTTATTGTTATTGTTATTGTTATTGTTATGTATTGTTATTGTTATTGTTATTGTTTTATTGTTATTGTTATTGTTATTGTTATTTTATTGGTATTGTTATTGTTATTGTTATTGTTTGTTATTGTTATTGTTTTGTTATTGTTATGTTATGTATGTTATTGTTATTGTTATTGTTATTGTTATTGTTATTGTTTTATTGTTAGTGTTATTGTTATTGTTATTGTTATTGTTATTGTTATTGTTATTGTTATTGTTATTGTTATTGTTATTGTTATTGTTATGTATTGTTATTGTTATTGTTATTGTTATTGTTTTGTTATGTTATTGTTATTGTTATTGTTATTGTTTGTTATTGTTATTGTTATTGTTATTGTTATTGTTATGTTTTTGTTATTGTTATTGTTATTGTTATTTTGTTTGTTATTGTTATTGTTATTGTTATTGTTATTGTTATGTTATTGTATTGTTATTGTTATTGTTATTGTTATTGTTATGTTAGTATTGTCTGTTATTGTTATTGTTATTGTTATTGTTTTGTTATTGTTATTGTTATTGTTATGTTATTGTTATTGTTTTGTTATTGTTATTGTTATTGTTATTGTTGGTTATTGTTATGTTATTGTTATTGTTATGTTATTGTTATTGTTATTGTTATTGTTATTGATTGTTAGTGTATTGTTATTGTTATTGTTATTTATTGTTATTGTTATTGTTATTGTTATTGTTATTGTTATTGTTATTGTTATTGTTATTGTATTGTTATTGTTATGTTATTGTTATTGTTATTGTATTGTTATTGTTTTGTTATTGTTATTGTTATTGTTATTGTTATTGTTATTGTATTGTATTGTTATGTTATGTTATTGTTATTGTTATTGTTATTGTTATTGTTATTGTTATTGTTATTGTTATGTTATTGTATTGTTATTGTTATGTTATTGTTATTGTTATTGTTATTGTTATGTTATTGTTATTGTTATTGTATGTTATTGTTATTGTTATGGTATGTTATTGTATTGTTGGTTATTGTTATTGTTATTGTTATTGTTATTGTTATTGTTATTGTTATGTCTTGTATGTTATTGTTATTGTTATTGATTGTTATGTTATTGTTATTGTTATTGTATGTTATTGTTATTGTTATGGTATTGTTATGGTATGTTATTGTTATTGTTATTGTTATTGTTATTGTTATTGTTATTGTTATTGTTATTGTTATTGTTATTGTTATTGTTATGTTATTGTTATTGTTATTGTTATTGTTATTGTTATTGTTATTGTTATTGTTATTGTATTGTATGTTATTGTATTGTTATTGTTATTGTTATTGTTATTGTTATTGTTATTGTTATTGTTATTGTTATTGTTATTGTTATTGTTATGTTTTGTTATTGTTATTGTTATGTTATTTGATTGTTATTGTTATTGTTATGTTATGTTATTGTTATGGTATTGTTATTGTTATTGTTATTGTTATTGTTATTGTTATTGTTATTGTTATTGTTATTGTTATTGTTATTGTTATTGTTATTGTTATTGTTATTGTTATGTTATTGTTATTGTTATGTTATTGTTATGTGGTTATTGTTATTGTTATTGTTAGTTTGTTGTATTGTTATTGTTCTTGTGATTTGAAGATAACCCGTTTTATCTCTTGGTATTTAGAAAAACGCAGCGGATAAATTTGTATTTAAAACATGATTTTAGATCTGAAAATCCATGTTTTATGATGATTAATATACAAATAAACAAACCCATAACAATAAGGATCATTATGTGGATTAAACAAGCTATGAACATACAAAATCGTACATAAAATCACAGCTAGAACAAGCTGTGACAACTACCTTTTCCAGCAGCAAATGTCGACCAAAATGGGGTTTTGATGCTTGTTCTTTTGGCCAAGACTCCAATGGAGGACTCCTCAAGCTAGTATCCCCAAGCTTGATGGCAACACCCTTTCTTGTTAGGTAGAATCACCCAAAATAAGCTTCAAAACCTCTTCTTTTCTTGCTTGAACCGTGAGGTTGGGAGAAAGAGAGATTGGAGCCTTTTGCATGTAATTTGTGTGGTTCTCTTTTGTGGAGTGTTCAAGACAAGAGTAAATGTGTGTTGGTACCCAAAGCAAGTTTGGTCCAATGGGGATTAAAGGGGAGGGCAGCCGAAATTTGGGTTTCAAAACCCTTTCCCCTTCAATTTGTTAATCACACATTAATATGTCTTATGAACTAGATATATAATAAATTGTATGTACAAATATATATATATGTATTTACATACTTATACAATTAACCATTTAATTTATAAGTTGTAATTCCCACTATTATTTGATGTCATCTAACTAATTTAAACAACACTTCAAATAATATTGATTGAACAAATTATCCTAATAAGTTGTTCCCACTCACATGCAACTTATTTAGAAAACCCATTTTCTAAATCGGTGTAAATATTTAATTGCATGATCACATCATCAATTAAATATTTAATTGGTGTTTGCCAACTTGTTATTGGGTATAACCCGACTTGGATCATAACGTACTAACCACATCAATATTCTAAGTGTCTTGGGCACACAGAATCCAACAATCTCCCACTTGCCCAAGATTCATAGAAGATTGATGTAAGCAGTAAATACCGCCTAACAACGGTTCACTACCCTTAATACGCATGACTTGTAGCCATTCAATAACATCATCCCTTTCAAGTACCCTACTTGAAATGATTTAGGTGAATCAATCATCTATCCTTTTGTTTCAGATGTCATGTTAAATCCAAGAACACAGAATGATCATTTCTTGTTGATTTAACTTATCAGGCCTTAGACATCTAACTCTCAACGAATAAGAGGAACAAATTCCATCTTGACTACATATGTTTCTCACAGACACCTCGTGTCATACCTGAATATACCCTTATGTACTGTCCACTATTTCAGGACAGTGAAGAAGAAGCTCAAGGTGTAACAATTGGTGAATATCAAAACCCAATATGTATCTCAGGTCGGAGGATACCAAATGATATTCGCCTTTACTCAAAATTACTTATGATCAATCAATAAGATTCCATGTAGTAAAATTTGAGATGCGGGTTAGTCCATATTTGTATCCCACAAATATCTATGAACCTTGGTAGCAACCCATTGCTCTATATTCATCCTTTTGAGTATCAACCAATCCAAGTTCATAATAGTCTTACCTTCAAACTTGTTCACAAGTGTGAATGACTACGGACATTTAGAGTAAACATTTTACTCATGGATTAAACATGCTAAATTGGAATATTATTTGAAACATTATAACCAAATAATTTTATTCAAATAATAGAAAGTTCCATATATCCAAATACAAAATTTACAGATCAAATCCACTCACTAGAATATCAAAGTCCCATGGCACAAGTATGACCTTCATGCTTTGCCTTTTCAAGGAGCTTCGTGAGGGGATCCGCAACGTTTTGATCCGTGTGAACTTTGCGAATACATATCTTTCCTTTTTCAACTTCATCTCGTATGTAGTTGAATCTCCGCTCAATGTGCCTAGTCTTTTGATGAGCACGGGGTTCCTTGATTTGTGCAATCGCACCCTCGTTATCACAAAAGATCTCTAGGGGGTCCTGAATGGAAGGGACAAACCCTAGATCGGCAATGAATTTCTTCAACCATGCAGCTTCTTGAGCTGCCAATGAGGCGGCGACATATTCTGATTCTGTAGTTGATAGAGCCACCACATCCTGCTTGGAGCTCTTCCAAGAGACCGCTCCTCCATTCAGAATGAAGATGTATCCCGATTGTGACCGAGAATCATCACGATCGATTTGGAAACTCGCATCCGTGTAACCTTTTACAACGAGTTCCTCGTCACCAGATCCATAGATTAGGAATATCCCTTGTCCTCCTTAGGTACTTAAGTATGTTCTTAACAGCCATCCAATGACTGTTTCCAGGATTCTGCTGGTAACGGCTTGTCATGCTTAAGGCGCATGACACATCCGGTCGAGTGCATATCATTGCATACATGATGGATCCTATAGCAGATGCGTATGGGATTGCCTTCATGCTATCTTGCTCATCTTTGAGCTTGGACATTGAGTCGTACTCAAAATGTTCCTCTTTGAATAGGTACGGTACCTTTCTTAGAGTTTTCCATCTTGAACCTTTTCAAGATCTTATTAATGTATGCACTTTGATTCAAACCAATCAACCGCCTTGATCTATCCCTATAGATCTTTATTCCCAGAATATAGGCGGCTTCACCAAGATCCTTAATGGAAAAAAACACTTCCAAGCCAGGTTTTTACACCTTCCAAGGTTGGAATGTCATTTCCAAATAGTAGTATGTCATCAACATACAATACTAGGAAAGTTATTATGCTCCCACTAGCCTTCTTATACACACAAGCCTCATCAGCGTTTTTGATGAAGCCAAATTTCTTGACCTCCTCATCAAAACGATGATTCCAGCTTCTCGATGCTTGTTTCAATCCATAGATTGATTTCTTTAACTTGCATACTTTGTTAGGATGTTTTGGATCAACAAAACCTTCAGGCTGAACCATATAGACATCTTCCTCAAGATATCCATTTAGGAAAGCGGTTTTGACATCCATTTGCCAAATCTCATAATCATAATGAGCAGCTATGGCAAACAATATCCTTATAGACTTTAGCATCGCAACAGGTGAGAAAGTTTCATCATAATCAACCCCTTGAGTTTGAGTGAAACCCTTTGCTACAAGTCTAGCTTTATAAGTATCCAAGTTTCCATGCATATCGGTTTTCTTCTTGAAAACCCACTTACTTCCAACTATCTTGGAGTTAAGAGGTGGTTCAACAAGTTCCCAAACTTGATTGTCATACATGGAATGCATCTCAACGTTCAGGCTTCAAGCCATTTGTCACAATCCGAATTGGACATTGCATTATGGTATGTGGTTGGTTCATCAGAATCTACCACATAGCATCCATCCATGAAAAATCCATATCTTTCTGGTGGATTACTAGTTCTACCACTTCTGCGAACGCCTTGTGTGTATTGATCAACCCCTTGATCTTCCTCAACATCCTCATGTTGAGTGCTAGTTTCAACCAAACGTGTATCGGGTTGTGGTTCTGATTCTCTTCAAGATCCACTGTTCTACTGCCAGCTCCTTCCATAAGGAACTTTGCTTCTAAGAACTCACCCTTTCTGGCAACAAACACCTTTTGTTCCAGTGGATCGTAGAAATAATATCCCATAGAATCTCTAGGATATCCAACAAAGATACACTTGGTGGATCGGACTTCCAATTTGTTTGGGGTGGGAGTCTTAACATAAGCCTCACATCCCCAAACCTTAAGTATGATAGGGATGGAACTCTTCCATGCCAAATCTCAAAAGGTGTCCTTTCCACCTTTTTGGTTGGGGCCATATTTAGAATACGGGCCGCGGAGAGCAAAGCGAAACCCCAAAATGATAGAGGTAATGAGCTTCTAGCCATCATAGATCGAACCATATCCAATAAGGTTCGATTCCTCCTTTCAGACACACCATTATGTTGTGGTGTTCCAGGTGGAGTGAGTGTGAGACAATCCCACAACTCCTAAGATGATCTTGAAAAACATCACTTAGGTATTCACCTCCTCTATCGGTACGGAGAATTTTAATTGACTTATTGAGTTGATTTTCTACTTCATTCTTGAAGATTTTGAACATTTCAAAAGCTTCATCTTTGTGCCTCAATAAGTACACATACCCATAGCGACTATAGTCGTCGGTAAAGGTAATGAAGTGTCTTTCACCATTCCTAGTCATTGGCTTAAAAGGACCACATACATCCGAATGTATGATTCCTAATAAATCTTTTGCCCTTTCGGTAGTTCCACTAAAGGGTGCCTTAGTCATCTTACCTTGTAAACAAGATTCACAAACATCAAATGAATCACATTCATTTGTTTTTAAAAGACCATTCTTTTGAAGTGTTTGTAAACGTTTCTTGTTTATATGACCAAGACGACAATGCCAAAGATAGGTATCACTCAAGTCCAACTTGAGTTTCTTGGTGTTTGTTTGGTACAATGAACTATTTAAAGTATTTTCATGAACCAATCATAAATACCATTAATTGGTATAGCTTTAAAATAGAACATACCATTTAAAGAAACATGAATATCATTTTCAATAAAGGATAATACATAATCATAATGTCTTAATTGAGATACAGAAATAATGTTCCTAGTCAAACTAGGAGCATACAAAACATTCTTCAAAATAACTTCCAAACCACTTGGAAGTCTTAGGATGTAGTCCCCACGAGCTTCAACTAAGACTTTAGTTCCATTGCCCATGAAGAGGCTAACATCCCCTTTCTTGAAGTCCCTACTTCTTGTGAACCCCTGCAACAAATTGCAAATATGAGTTCCACATCCGGTATCTAATACCCATGTGTTTGAAGATGTAACATTAAGATCAATATGTATCATGTATATTGTACCTGAGGTCTGCCCGGCATCCCTCTTTGCTTTCAACTCTTGGAGATGGACAGGACAATTCCTTGCCCAATGTCCTATCTTCCCACACTTGAAGCATGGGTCATTTGTAGCAACCTTTTGCTTCTTCTCTTGTGGTTTTGGTGGTACCTTACCACCCCTTTCCCCTTTCCCCACGCATGTCCCTTAACCTTGGCAACTTTGCCTTGGGTGCGGGATGAGGCCTTTTGTTGTTCCCACCTTCATTGATGGTGAGAACGGGTAAAACCCTTTTACCCATGGCCGCCTCGGCGTTTTGAGCATTGAGTGAAGTTCACCAATGCTTTTGTCCCATGCATTCATGTTGTAGTTCAACACGAATGTCTCCAACTTCTTGGTTAGGCCATTTAGGATCAAATCCGTGGCCAACTCCTTCGAGACGGGGCAGTTTAGCCTCTCGAGGCGGTCAATATGACTTTTCATCTTAAGTACATAAGATGAAACAGATTGGTTGTCGTCCATACGACATGCATGGAGCGCTCGAACCTTCGAACCGCTCAACCCTTGCTTGCTGTTGGAACGTTTCCTTCAGCTGGGTTATCATGTCGTAAGCTCCGTGATTTTCATACTCCTTTTGGAGATCCGGAGTCATGCTCGCTAGCATGAGACAAGACACTTGGACGGAGTCCTCAGTGTATTTCAGCCAATCGTTAAAGGCCTCCTCATCATCCTCGTTAGGTTGATCGGGGATAGGGTCGTCTAAAACATATGATCTTCTCTCTTGCTTGAGAACAATTCTCAAGTTTCGATACCAATCAATAAAGTTGTTATGATTTAGACGTTCCTTTGGAGGATCGCTCATAGTGATTGGTTTGATGCAGACGAGTTATCGTGATTTTCATTATTGGTGGCCATCTACAAAATTTAACAAAGATCAATTTTAGTATTTTCGATATTGCTAATTTTAATATTTAATGCCTTTTAAGGTCAATTTTATATTAAAACTAGAAACCAACATTACATTTAAATTGTGGTTAGGTGACCTTTATCCCACGATTTAAATTAATAAGGTGGTCAACGATTGACGATTGCAACCATTTGCAACTTCTAGAGGTATGGGATCGACTTATTGAACATCATATGTAAAGTCGGCATGTTAATCCATCAACACCATTTGGAAACCATATTGTAGGTGATCCATTTAACATGGTTTGCAAATCAAGATCCTACTTACACACAACGTGTGAGTTTGCCAAAATGAGTGGTTAGGTGACCTTATCCCACGAATTTGGCATTCTCACCTTAAGTCATAAGTTCCCTAAATGGTTAGGTGACCTTTATCCCATTAAGAGTTCCCAAGTGACTCAAGTGTGGTGTAAAAGGACGGTGTCGAATTGTTGGAATGAAAATTGGGAGGTTCATAAATTATTAGTTAGAAAAACCTATGTACTCGTATTTACATGCTTCAAATACAAGGTACCCTATGGTTCTTTGATTAAAACAAATTTTAATCTTTAAAATCATTAAACCATTTTAATAACTTTTTAACTATAAAGAACCATCAATTTTCAAATTGTTATGATTAT
>JACCIX010000553.1:0-25000 GCA_025506515.1 Flaveria trinervia | reverse complement strand
AAAAAAAAAAGATTACCCATTTATTTTTATAACTTTTTTAGAGATTTTTATATTTTTCTAATAATTACATCATTAATTCTGTCTAATTTTCTTCTTTAATTCCAATATAGTTTCGAATATTTTTAAAATTCTTGTTTTGGACGTTATATGTTATATTATTGTAAGTTGTGGATAAATGTATGGTATGGATGTAATTTCAATTTTACAATTATGTAAAATAATGCAACATACATAGCTACAATTTTTTGCATTATGTTTATGTGAATATACAGTGAATTATATTATATTGTAATTTCTTATCGTGAATTACATTAAAAAGATGTATAAAAAACAACAAAAAAACCTTGTAAAATGGTTTCAAATCCTTTTTCAAATGCAAATCCATACTTTAAATAAAGTTTGATGTGATGCATCATGGTTACGATTAAGTACATTATGTTTATATGAATGAAAATCCTAATGTTACAGTAAATTACGTCATATTGTAATTTCTTACATTGAATTACATAAACTTGGATAACAATCTGCTAGAACTTGCATCTTGGTAACCACCAAAAGAAATTCATTTTCACATTTAAGGTGCCAAATCAAAGCCATCACCAAAGAGCCTAACAAATTTTACATGATTGATGTTTGTTTCTTGTCAAACAATTACAAGTTTATATTGATAATAACTAAAGAAACTAAACCAAATGTCTTTTTTTATTATATAAAACCTTAAAAATCAAAATGATCAGCTAGAACTTGCATGTGAATTACATCGAATAAAACGAGGTCTGAATTATATCATATTGTAATTTATTACAGTGACTTGATTTGAAAAAAACACATATGAAAGCTAACAAAAATAAACTTTAAATGAAACTTAATATGATGCATCAACAGTTGCCTTGTAAATTTTTTATAAAAATTGCATCATTAGATTCATCACTTTTTTTCCATAATTCTATTATAATATTTCAAAAATATATCACTTGTACATAGTTATAACACGTTACAATGTTACTCGACATATTAAATCAATATAATCTAATATAAACCAATGTGTAAACTAATATAAAATAAACATTTGTAAACCATGTAACTATACCAATGTGATTTTAACAACCTAACAACCAAACTACATTAAGCTATGTAACTACATCCCTGTATAAAAATTTAATATTGTAATAAAGGGGTAACTTTGTAAAATAGTAACCAACTTTCAAAAGTGTTCCAATTAAGTAACTCAAGTTTAAAAAGTGTTCAAATTAGATCACTCATTTTTATATTTTATACAAACTAAAAGTCATAACATATTTTTTAGCATGTTATACTTTTGGATTCAATTAGAAAATATTATTTTCTATCTTTTGATGCTGATATAGAACGTTGATGTAAATTTTAGACATTTTTTTTTATTTTTTTTCATAATTAATATGTTTTTTTTATTTTTTAATATAATTTTATATATTGAAAATTCTAACTCCCATGTCTTTTCCATCATTACTTTTTTGTCCTATAAAATTTGGTAATGACTCGATTTGATCATTTGGAGGTCCAATTTGAGAAAAATATGCATGAGTGACTAAATTAGAACACTTTTGAAACTTGGTTACTATTATATGACATTTTCCCTTGTAATAAAACCAATTAACAAAACTACAAATTGTAACAAAGAAACATCACTGCAAATACACTATTGTAATGAAATTAAAAAAATGCTACATTGTTCAAACCATATTTACAACCATTACCATTATCCATACAAGCTAAATTTTTCATCTTACCATCAAATCCAACAACACATCCTAGGTGTTAGATGAAATGCAAAAAAAATCATACTCATATCTCCTCAAAAGCTTTCTGTATAAAGATGAGTATAAACCATTATATAACTCGGATTACAAAATTATGAACTTAAAAAGAGTTTTCAAGGGTAAAAATAAAGACATTACTGTAGAATAAAACTATCATCACATAAAATTTTTTGACAAAATACAAAACTATCATCAACAATTCTCCCAAACTCAAACATGTTTTTATCTATAAAATTACTATTCTACATTCTAAAAAAATCACAATCTAAATTGCTTTTGTTTTTTGTTCATAATCAAAACATACTTGGTCCAATATATGGTAACCCAACAACAAAAAGATGAGATACACAAAAGCATGACCCATCTTCAGTCAACATCGTAGGTTGAGTGGGCCGACTAACGCAAGATCTGGGTCGATTCGAACAAGATCTGAGTCATTATCGTAGGCTGGGTTGATTCGGTTGCGTTGGCCAATGGAGCAGGGATGGTTACTTCTGATAACTCAACCAATCACTCACGAGTAAACAACGATGGTTCCAAACTTTGACAAAATAACCAGATGCAGGTTTTGAAGATTGTTTTTGTCACACCCCCGCTAAGAGCGGAAACACGGGGATGTAAGGAGACGGGATCGTCATAACACACGGCAAGCGATAGAGATGAAATATAATAAATGATGACAAGCGTGTCATGACGACACCCAACAACAAGGGGACTTGTGTCGTGTTTAGTCAATATTCACTACAACATAGCCATAAGCATAAACATGTTAACTGATTCACATAACAAAGATGATAACATTGTATGCAATTCCCACAACCCGTGAACAAGTTACAAAAGTAGAATGTTGTTTAAAGCAAACTACAACAATGTTTTCCAAAGACAAAGTTTAGCCACAAAATGCATCCTAGGGTCTCCACTAAGGCAGCACACCTAGATCTTCAGCTAGCATGATCACCTGAAAAGATATGCTCAAAATGGTCAACAAAATTGTTGGTGAGCTCGCAGGTTTAAAAGTAAATAAGTAATTGATGTTGTATAATAGTTTGTTGCGGAATACCGTGAATACAGTTATTAGTAAGCAAAATCACATGACCTGAGCTTTACAACCAAACCTAACAACGTACACAAAGAATCTTGTCGTAATATATTCACCCAAGGCCCGTTCCTAGCGACTGTTGGTACTAACTAGTATACCAACAACGAAAGTGGGGTGTCAACCCAAGTAGTACTACCAATACCTATCCGTCGGTTTCACACTGGACTTAAATGGTTGTAAGAAAGAACCACACACCAGACTCAAGCATGTATGAGATAAGTACGCACAAAATAGTAGCACGTTGATTCTAAGTATGTAAATTGTATGTAAGTTGTATAGCATAGAAAAGGGTGAGCATGCTTTTCCCCCATGTTTGTAAATTATTAAAAAGTTGTATAAGCATAAAAAGGGGCCACGAACTCACTTGTTAAGTGGTAAGTATGAATTATCAAAGTTCCCAACATTTGTGTAGAGATTAATGAAGAGGCTGATGCAACCTAAACATCTTAAGTCTTTCCTGCATGCTGCACAAGTGCATTAAAAAAGAAGCTTAGGAAGTTTCACACATGAAACAGAAAATACTCTAAGTGTGAAATCTTCCGAAGCCAAGACCAATATCTTCCGAAGCCAAACATGAAGTCTTCCGAAACCTCAGAGACAAAGTCTTCCGAAGCTTCAACTCATGAAGACAGATTTCTTCCGAAGACTTTTAGTAACATGCTTTATCTTATGTACTGTTCCATAAAGCTGGACACCTTTCCGTTGTGCCTCTGCAAGTCACTAACTTACATGGGTTGGTGAAAAAGTCCATGCTTTTGGTAACTCTACATTGAGGTCTTGAGTCTGTAACTTTCTACTTTATGTACGTTATCCTTTTTGTAATAGATAAGGATGTGAGCTAGGGCATGTCATAGTCACAAGTCAAAAGGCAATCTGCCTTTTGACTCTACAATTGATTTTGTTTGTGTCTAGTCAATTGTATCCAGCTGGCTTTCAAAGTATAGCCGGCTGTACGATGTAGTATAAGTATCTCATGTTCTTGTATCTTTCGAATATGCTTTGTAACACTCGTAATAGAACATAGAGAAGGCAATATACTACATTCTTGAAAACCAAATACTTGTGTTCTTTGTGTTTTGTCTCTTGCATTACTTGTGTCTTAGTATCTCAACACTTGGTTAATCCAGTTTAAAGTTTGATTAAAGTTTAGTTAATTTCCTCTTTTGTGTTGTTGTGTTGTAACTAACCTTTCAACGATCCTGCATTTGGTATCAGCGCATTTCAGGCTCTTGATATAAGATCTCACCATCTTAAGATCCCTCACACACACAAATACTAAAACTTTTCAAATGGCAGCCATTTCCAAAACTAATATGGAAACATGAACCATGAACAAGTCCCCACTGATAACTCTTGATGAGTTTGATACTTGGTGTTTAAGAATGGAAGGTTTCATCAGGTCTCGTGATTCAAGAATGTGGGATTCTATTGAGAATGGACCTTTCATACCAGCACCCCTTCTTCTACTGGTGTTGGTATGATTCCAAAGATGTGGCTAACTACTCTGATGAAGATAGGAAGAGAGTAGATAGACAGAACAGCCATGACAGCTCTTCAAACTGCCCCTTCCAAACTCTGTATACAGAGGTTTCAAGAAGTGCAAAACAGCCAAGCAGTTGTGGGATGCACTGAAACTAATGTATGAGGGTTCTTCTGAAGCCAAGGAGAACAAGAAGGATCTCCTGAAGTAGCAGTTTGAAAACTTCACCTTCAAAACAGGTGAAACCATGACTCAGCAGTATTTCAGGTATGTTGAGATTGTGGATACCCTAGTGGATGGAGGAGTTTCTCTTGAAAACAGAGATATTATAAGGAAGTTCATGTCCTCACTTCCTAGGCAATGGACACACTACTGTGTGGTGATCAAGAGAACTGAAAATCTCAAAACTCTTACTCTGACAGAGTTATATGGGATTCTCAGTGGCTACCAGATGGAGATGAACATGCAAGGTTCATCTGGAAACTCCAACAATCAGATGGGTTCAGCCCTACATGTGATTGAAAGGGATAGCATATAACCCAAACATCATCTCTTATGCTACCCTGACAACTCACCAAAGGGTCCTTTCATCACCTTCCTAGAGAGACCAAAGGAGAAACACTCAAGGAAGCCCATTCCAAGAGACAAGCTCTTCTCAAGCTTTTGTGTCTTCTGATGAAAGCTGTGGCAACTCTCTTTTTACTCTTAAAGACCTGGACTGTATCCATCCAGATGATCTGGAATACATGGAAATAGGCCAGCAGATGGCTCTTCTCACTCGCAGAGCCAAGAAGTTCTACAAGAGGACTGGAAGGAAGTTTCCAAGCAATGCAACCAGTGGAAAATTTGGACTGGACAAAGGCAAAGTCAAGTGTTACAATTGTAACTTGATGGGCCACTTTGCCAGAGAGTGTAAGGCACCTAGAACAAATGGTGGCCAAACACAATCTAGACCAAACTACACTAACAAAGCTCTCCATAATCAGAAGTCAAAGCAGCAAGCTGCTGTTGCTGTTGAAGAAGGAGGCTTTGACTGGAGCTTTCAGGTGAAAGATGCTTCTCCAAACCAAGCATTAATGGCTGATCATGATGATGCCAAGGTATTAGAACATCTCTGTACTCCTGAATGCATTGCTAAAGTTAACAGGTACAGGTCCTACAACTTGGAAGTGAGATCTGACCTTGAGTCCTTAAACATTTTAAAATCTGATTTTAGAATGTCTGAAAATGATTATAAGCTGAAAATAGAGGACTTAGAGAAACCATTTCAGTTCTAAAACATGAACACACAGATTTTAGGACTCAAATCAAATATCTCATAACCAAGTTAACTGAGTGCTAGGCTGAGCTTGTGATCAGCAAAGCCAGGGCAAAAAGAGTGTTCTAAAGAGGAGACCTTCCAGAACATGATATCCTTATCCCTGCACAACAAAGTGTGCTATCAATACAGGCAGGGACTAGGATCCAATAAGATAGCTCCTCCACACACAATCTTTTCAGTAAGATCTCCTAGGTGTGGAACTTGTGAAGATGAGCTTCCTCTCATAGATCCCATGAGTGAAGAGGATGAAGAAGAGAATGAAGAATCCCTCTCAAAAAAAAGTGAAGAGGAGGATTCCAAGAAGGGCTACTATCCTTCTGAGGAGAAAGTAAAGACTGTGATGATGAAGTCCATGAGAAAGAACTTGATCAGAAAGAGCAAAAGAAAGGCAAGGAAGGCTCAAGAGATCAAGACTACTTTTGACTCTAAGCAGAAACAAGTTTTTAAAGGTAGGGACTGAAGACATCAACCAAAACTCTTTTGCTAAGAGTTCCGGTTCTTGTTCAACTCATCTCAGCAACAAGAAGAAGACTGATCTGCTGTGTACCACTGCTGCACAACCTGGACCATCAAACTCCAAGCACAGTCCTCAGCCCAAGAGGATTGTCTCATCATCTGCAAAGATGAAGGTGGAGAAGGGATGTGACCAAAGACAGTCCTATTCCAAAGAAAAGGCTCTTGTGAAGAAGAAAATGAATTGTGTCATGTGTGAAAGTACCACTCACATTGCCAAGGATTGTCCCTTCAATCCTAAAGGCACTGTCCATATGACCAAAACAAAGGCTTCAAAGAGTTCTAAGAAGATTCAAGCTTCGGAAGGAAAACCTGTTTCTTTCGGAAGCTCAAAATCTAACAAGAAGGCAAGTGTAAAATTACCTTCGGAAGAATATTTGGTCTCGGAAGAAAGGAATTCTTCCAAAGCACTGAAGTCTGCTGTAGTGTCTGCAGAATCTTCCGAAGGTTCAATCATCAAAACTTCTAAAGTTCCAAAAGCTTCTAAAGTTTTGAAGGTCAAGTCCAAGACTCCAAAGGTGGTGTGGATGTCTAAGAAAGACCAAGTGACTAAGATTTCTCCATCAACAACAGCTCAAGATCCTCTCAGTACAACCATAGGATCTATTACTGTTGAATTACCTTCTGCATATGAGCCCAAGACAAGCATGGCTTGGGTTTCCAAATGTAACTAATCATTCTCTTTGTGCAGGGACAGCTGAAGACAGACAGAAATGTCTGGATCATAGACAGTGGCTGCTCCAGGCACATGACAGGCAATAGGTCACTACTCCAGAACTTTGAAAGGATTGATGGAGGACCAGTTGCTTTTGGAGGAGATGAAGGTGGCTATATTTCTGGAAGGGGCAATGTCACAAATGGTAAGCTCGGCATAGAAAAGGTAAACTTTGTTAAGGAGCTAGGATACAATCTTCTGAGTGTATCTTAATTTTGTGATCAGAGTCATAACATGCTCTTTACTGAGCATGAGTGCATTGTTCTTAAGCCTGGTGTGGTCATTCCTCATGAGCATATCCTGCTTAGAGCCCCCAGGAAAGGAAACATGTACAAGATGGATTTGCAAGAAACCTCTCCCTCTGGAGAAGTTTCATGCTTCTGTCTAAAGCCAATACTGATGAGTCTTTCCTATGGCATAAAAGAATGTGCCATGTAAACTTTAAGAGCATGAATAAATTAATTAAGCATGATTTGGTAACTGGAATGCCAAAGAAAGAGTTTACAAGTGATGACCACTATGTTGCATGCCTGAAAGGGAGGCAACATAAGGTATATCACAAGCCTAAGGAATAGAACTCCATCACTACACCGCTACACTTGCTACAGATGGATCTCTTTGGCCCCACCAGTGTAATGAGTTTAGGAAGGACCTATACTGTCTAGTGATCATAGACGACTTTACAAGATTCACTTCTGTTTTCTTCCTTAGAACTAAGGATGAGACTCCTGACATTCTTATGAATTTCATCTTAAAGATTGAGAATCAGTCTGATCACAAGGTTAAGATCATAAGATGTGATCAAGGAACCAAATTTAGAAACCATACCTGTGATACATTCTGTGATGAAAAGGGTATTACAAGACAATTCAGTGCTCCAAGGACTCCTCAGTAAAATGGTGTTACTGAGAGAAGAAACAGGACACTGATTGAAGCTACAAGAACCATGTTGTCTGATTCTAAATGCTCATCACCTTTTGGGCAGAGGCAGTCAACACTACCTGTTATGTGCAAAACAGAGTTTTAGTAGTTAAGACTCATGGTAAGACTCCTTATGAACTTTGGCACAAGAGAGAAACCTTTCATTGGTTTTCTCAGGTCATTTGGATGTCCTTGCACCATCTTGAGTACCAAAGATCAAATTGCCAAGTTTGCTGAGAAATCAGATGATGGACACTTTATTGGATACTCTTCCCAAGCTAAGGCTTATAGAGTGTACAATCTCAGAACTAGATTTGTTGAGGACTCAGCCAATGTGACTTTCAACGAACACACACCCTGTGTTGCTGGTTCTGGTCTGGATTGGTTGTTTGATCTTGATCTGGTTACTAACTGTTTTAACAAATCTTATGAGAATGTTTCAGGATCTGCAGCAAATTTAAATACAGATGATCTTGATCCAAGATTTGAGCTAGGAAGATCCTCAAGACATATATCTTCAGCTCCAGTTGGAACCACTTCTGCAAATGAGGTTTCTGTCAGTATAACAATAACAAATTCAGCTGATACATCTGGTATGCCTTCAAATTCCAGCTCAGAGGCTCTACAACCAGATAAGAACACCTCAACTGGGGAAGACAACAATGGTGGTGGTGACACTGACCAAGAATTTGTTGATGCCACTAACCACACCATTGATGAGAACATCAATGATGTCACACACTGCTTGGATCAAGTTTCACTTGAAAAGTGTGCTGATGTGGTGGGAGAAACATCCATGCCAGACCTAAATTTCTCTAATTTAGATCTTCCTCAACAATTGTTGTGATCCCTCAGCTTAGGATTTACAAGTCTCACCCTACCACAACATCATTGGAGATGTTGTCGGGGTAAAGACAAGAGGACAAACCCATGAAGCAAATGTTTGTCATCACTCTTGTTTTCTATCCCAGATAGAGCCAAAGAAAGTTGATGAAGCTCTAAAGGATGGAAGTGGGTTGAAGCTATGCAACAAGAGCTGCTCAATTCAAAAGGTAGAAAGTTTGGAACCTTTTTCTCTTCCTTCTGGGAAGACTACCATTGGAACCAAATGGGTGTTTAGGAACAAGAAAGATGATAGAGGCATCATCATCAAGAACAAAGCTAGACTAGTTGTTCAAGGATACACACAAGAAGAAGGGATTGACTACACTGGTGTCTTTGCTCTAGTGGCAAGATTAGAAGCTGTTAGGATATTCCTGGCATTTGCTGCATCCAAGAACTTCAAGGTCTTTCAACTTGATGTGAAGTGTGCCTTTTGTATGGAGTGATAGATGAAGAGGTTTATGTCAAACAGCCACCTAGTTTCGTAGATCCTGATCATCCTGATTATGTCTGCAAGCTTGACAAAGCTCTCTATGGGCTGCATCAGGCACCCAGGAAATGGTATGAGACACTATCTGAGTATCTTTGTAAACATGATACAGGAGAGGTATTATAGATGGAACTCTCTTCATCAAAGAACAAGGAAAAGACATATTACTAGTTCAGGTATATGTGGATGACATCATCTTTGGTTCAACTAATCCAAAGCTCTGCAAAGACTTTGAGAAGCTGATGAAAGACAGATTTGAAATGAGTGCCTTGGGGGAACTCAATTTCTTTCTGGGAATTCAAATGAAGCAAGTTGAAGATGGCATCTTTATAAGTCAATCAAAGTATGTTCATGACATACTTAAGAGGTTCAATATGACTGACTGTAAGATTGCTAAGACACCCATAGCTAGAAACCACTCTCTTGGTCCTGATCTTGAGGGAGAATGTGTAGATGAGCACTTATATAGGGCTATGATTGGGTCTTTTATGTATATTACTGCTAGCAGCCTGATATCATGTTTGTTACATGTATTTGTGCAAGACATCAAGCCAACCCTAAGATGTCTCACCTTATCACTGTCAAGAGGATTCTAAGATACCTCAAAGGTGCATCAACACTTGGACTTTGGTATCCTAAGAATTCTGACTTCAATCTGTATGCCTATATAGATAGTGATTATGGTGGTTGCAACATGACTGCAAAGTCTACATCTGGGGGATGTTAATTTCTTAGTGGAAGGGTTGTCTCATGGCAATGCAAGAAACAATCCTGTGTCTCTGCATCAACTGCTGAAGCTGAATACATTGCTGCTGCAAGCTGCTATGCTCAAGTACTTTGGATTCAAAATCAGATGCTGGACTATGGGTTAAACTTCAAGGAGACTCCTATTCACATAGACAACACCACTGCTATCTCAATCATAGAGAACCCTGTGTAGCACTCAAGGACAAAGCACATCAATATCAGGTATCATTTAATAAGAGATAACTATGAAAAGGGATTAATTAAACTAGTCAAAGTTCATACAGATGAATAATATGCTGATCTGTTTACAAAGGCCTTTGATGAACAAAGATTTAAATATCTAATATCAGCTATTGGGATGATAAACTTTAAGTAAGCTTTTCTTGAAACTAATCTTATTATTTCTTTAAAATTTATGTGTGTCCTAAGTTGTCTAGTTCATCACTTTCATAAGCTCATGTTTTCTTTGGATGAAAATTTCTTTTTGAAGACTTTCCTTAGACTTTTGAAAATTTCTGATACTTCGGAAGTTATGCTTTTAACTTCGGAAGTAAATCATGTCTTCCAAATAAATAACTGTCTAAAAAATTTACCTTCGGAAGTGTCTTCAAATTTATCTTTCGAACCTTAAATACTTGTCTTAGACATTACTATTTTCAACGACCATTTACTTCCGAAGCGAAATTAACTCTCGGAAGCTTTGTTAGTTTATATACAAAGCACTCAAGTTTTAATTTTTCTTCTGAAGCAAAATTCTCAAAACTCTCAGGAAATTCTTCCGAAGTCATTTTAGCTTCGGAAGCTTTTTAATTAAAACTTCCGAAGATAATTAACCTTCGGAAGCTTTTTGACTTCCAAGAAAACTACTTTTTGAGCAAAAGTAAACTACTTTTTCAGAGGTGGGACCGACATCCGGATTTCAAAGTTATCCTCTTTCATTAAACTTTATCTGAAATCTTTCTCACATATAAACCTAACGGTTTCCCCCTCTTTGTATCATCTGTTCTTCCTCCAAACCTAAAACCCCAAATTTCTCTCTGAAATTTCTTTCTTTCTTCTTTCTTCGTCCTTAAGCTACTTCAAAATGGCCAACCTTGCTCACGAAATGATCCCAACTTTACCATGCAACTACACAGACAACATAATCAGGTTGCTCTGTTAAGCTCTAAGAAAGATCCTCATTTCTCAGAGGTTTGCCGTTTCTAACTCTGTCAAATTACTTCACCTACCTAACCATTGATCCTCCACTCTATGAGGATCAGTTGCTTGAATTCTGGAAGACCTCCAGGACAGAGGTCATATGGATGGGGAGAAGGCACTGTCTGCCACAGTGCAGGGAAGAACAATCTTCATCACTCCGGACATCATCAACAGACATCTTCAGCTGGATGATGAAGAAGGTGAGGTGTTTTTTCCCAAAGGAAGCTGTCAATCATTCTTTTTAGCAGATAGGATATGAGGGAGATTTCTGTGTAAAGACCTTTAGGAAAGGGAATGTCTCATCCCATTGGAGATTCTGCTCCATGTGGTCATCCACAGCTTATCAAACAAGCATGGTGGATGGGACTAGATTCCTGAGGATCTCCTTCATAATCCATGGAATGGTTCAGGGGGTCAAATTCAGGTATTCACAGTGTTTATACAAATTTGCTTGCTAATTTAGACTCCTTAGAGTATTACATGTTTCCTAGATATGTCCAGTACATTCTTAACTGTGAACTGGGCTCACAGTTGAGGGAAACAGATAACATTCTTAAATTGGGACAGATGAAGCCCAACATCTTTAAAATACTAAGAAAGCCCACTGTTGGATTCTCTAGGGTAGAAACAGCCCTAGTCCCAAAAATGTTAGAGCTCATTGCTCAAGGTGACAACCTAGCAGCACAAGCTAGTGTTGAACCCACACCTGTTGCTTCCCAACTACCCCACAGCCTCAAATCTCCATCACCTACCAAAGAAAATCCAAACGAACCCCTGCTCAGACTATTCAGTCTGTGAAGGCCCCCATATACTCACCCATACAGAAGAAGTGGACACTGGAGCTCCACTTCTCCTGAGGAGCAGACCACTCCAATCTCTTCAAGAATCAGTGCTAAGGTTCCTCATGCTCAGCCTGATGAGCTCATTAGCCCTACTGCCTTAAGCCATCACTCTGAGTCTTAACACTCAGTGATCAACCTTCAGGGGACAGTTACCATCCCCAGCATATAGATCTCAACCAACCAATTCCCAACTTGACTTCTATACTGATGAAGATATACATTTCAGTGAGTATAATGAATCTCTCTTCTTTCCACCTACTCAAAGAGGGATGAGTACTCATGAGTCTCCTACATCTATCCCACATCAATCACCTACAACTAAGGTGGACACTCCTGAACCTGTTCAGGATGTCCATATGGAAGAGGCTCTTACTTCTGAAAGTGATTACATCATTAAGACCTCAACCATGGCAACTCAGCCCACTTACATCTTAACTGAGATTGCCAGTGAGCAGAGGAAAACCAGCAGCTAAGAACTTCAAGCTGGTGGTGAGAAAGAGGACTCTGGTCCAATCATCTCATCCCCCAATGAATCTTCTGATGAAGATGAGGGGAATTTGAGACTACTGGTGCAAAAATTCTCTAAAACATGCACTTATTAAGTCTCAAAGGTCAGTGACCTTGAATCTCAGGTGACTACCTTACACAACAGGATCAATGATCAGCAACTTGAGATTTCATATCTTAAGGAAAAACTAGCTGGGAGACCCTTAAGGAGAGCTCAACCAGGAACACAAGAACCTGTGGATGTGATTGACCTATCTTCCAGCTCACCTATGCAAGTGGGTGATGCTACAAAAAAGGGGGAGAAAGTCACTACAGCCCCAGAACCTGGGAGTTCTTCAGAGAGAATGGACATTGAGGACTCACCATCCTCCCTTTAACTATGCATTCTCAGCAACCTCCTCTAGTTCACATTGATGTGGACTACACAGACTCCTTCATACAGAGTCTGTTTGAGGATGGGATACCAAAGGCTATGTCACCATCACTATTTTTCAATCACATCATTGGGTGAAGGTATGACAACAACAGGAAGGCCCTAATCATCATAAGAGTTCAAGGACAGTAAGAAGTCTTCAATATTCAGACCTTGGACTATTATGAAGGTCTGGATCTAGTCAACATGCCACTTGTCAACCCAAGCCAATCAAGACAAGCTGACAGACTGGCTAAAAGAATCCAAGACAAGATCACTGCAGAGTTAGCTTAAGAAGGAGACTTAGGCAATCAGGCAATGTCATCGGTCAACTGGATGTTGAGGCAGACCCTAAGATTAGCTTCATAGGGGAAACCTTGACTGAAGGCCTAGTGACAGAACCTGAGAGCCCTGTCTCATCATCTCCAACTGCTGCAGAGATCCATATTCCTTCTGAGACACCTATTGGTGAAGGTGCTTCTCAACCTCTCTCTGGCCTGAGCTCAGCTGTTGCAACAAGCAATGAAGGCCAAATCTCTCACCACCCTAAGTCAAAAAGGTTGTGAGTGACAAAGGGAAAAGAAAGATCAAATCTGAGGAGATTGAGGAGGAGGAGAGAGAGAGGAAAAAGAGGCTAAGGGGAGAAAGTTCCTATGCTGAGTCTCCAAGACTCATGGAGTCTGCAATCAGGGCTGCCCCCAGACCAGATACTCAGAATGATAAGTTAAGGGCAGTCAGGATTAACTATCTGCAGACTAGGAACTATGACATAGATAATGTCATTTCTCTTCCCTTAGATGAGTTGAATGAACTGGTTGACCTGGAAAGGTCAAGAGAGAAGAAGGAGGCAGAAGATGCAGGACTCCTAGTACAAGTCAAAGAAGACAGAAAAAGAAAAATATTGTACAAAGGTATGCCTACACTCTCCCCAGTTCAAGAAAGTCCTGAACAAGAGGATGTGGTTCAACAAGAACCTCAGGTATATAAAGAAGAAGACAGATCAAGATGATTTGAAAGGATCGGGATCTAGTTTGATCAATTAGATTAGGATTTGCAGCAGAATAGCACAAGAATTAGATGAAATTTAAGCAAGAATAATATGAATATTCAATCAAACAGTGACGGTATAGAGAGAGAAAGTTTTCTGGAAAGAGAATGTTTTCATTCACACACATGCTTCGGTTACAAGAAATTAGGTCAACATTCCTTTTATAAAGGAATGTGACATCAGCTGACGTCACTTGATAGTGACAGCTAACTGATTTATACAAACAACTGAAAGTAAACTAAACTACTGAAGATGTCCACAACAACTGAGGACACCTTCACAAAAAGCTAAGTACAAGCTAACATTACAACTATTGAAATGTAAGAACTTTAGATGTTTTACATAATATAAAACTACTGATTACAAACTACTGAAAAGTAAACCATCACAACTACTGAAGAACTACTTCAGCTGTTGTGACAAATTCTGAGAACTTGGTCTTCAGACTTTGTCTTCAGCAGTTGTCTTCAGATTTTGTCTTCAGACTTTGTCTTCAGACTTTGTCTTCAGCAGTTGTCTTCAGACTTTGTCTTCAGTAGTTGTCTTCAGACTTTGTCCTCAGACTTTGTCTTCAGCTGTTGTAGACCACTTTAGTTGTTTTGATGTCTGCGGGACTTAAAGGTTTTTCTAATCTGGCTCATTGGTTCTTTTGGTCCAACATGATTAACTACCTGAGTGCCACAGGCTTCTATCAGGCAGATGCACTCCATCCCTTACCTTATGACTATATGAGTTTGAGTACTTAAAACAACTTGAGCTTGAGTTAGTCAAGGAAAGAAAGACAACAAAGAAGAAGCTAAGGGAAGAAGTTGCAAAATCAAGAGCCATCATCCAAAAGAGCATGAAGAAGTCTGCTGATAGGCAGAGGATGATGAGCTTCATGAAGCTATATGGATTCTCCAAAAGGAGACTTGGACCCATGTCTCTATCCACTATGGATGAGCATATCAGGGTAATCAAGCAAAACATTAAGAGTGGAGAGCTCACTGACTTACACTCCACTCCAAGTCAGGCTCCACCTGAAGTGGAGGTTAAGGTTGAACAACCAGAGACAACACAACCCGGACCTCCTGCTAATGCTCAGCAAGCTTCATCTTCTGATCCACAGCAGGGTCAACCTCCCTCTCCATCTGAACCTGAGAGAGAGGAAGTCCCAACTGAGAAAGACAGTGAAGATCAATCTAGTGTTGCAGGCTAGTCTTCTCAGTTAAAATTTGGAAAGAGAAAGAAGAGAATGACTTTTAGACCAAAGCCTAAGAAGAAGAAGAAGCCTGCATCCCCTTCTAAACCTCAGGATGAATCAGAACAGCCTGAGGATGTGCAACCAGAGGAAGCTACACCAACCCCAATTCAATTAGCTCCTCTAGCAATAGGAAGACCCATCTTGTCTTGAACATACACCACAAATCTAGAAAGATGGCATGTTATTAGAGATCAAGGCATTGAAGACATTCATACATGGCAAGATATGTTTTAGTTGCCTCTGCATGACTCTTTGACATGAGAAGACACTTTGACAACCTGAAGGATCCTGATCATCTTATGAAGAAAGGAATGGTGATCATCTAATAAGGACTGTTAATATTTGAAGTTTTCAAGTGTTTTGGTAGCCTCAGCAGAGGGGGAGTTTGTAGAGATTAATGAAGAGGCTGATGCAACCTAAACATCTTAAGTCTTTCCTGCATGCTGCACAAGTGCATTAAAAAAGAAGCTTAGGAAGTTTCACACATGAAACAGAATATACTCTAAGTGTGAAATCTTCCAAAGCCAAGACTAATATCTTTCGAAGCCAAACATGAAGTCTTCCGAAACCTCAGAGACAAAGTCTTCCGAAGCTTCAACTCATGAAGACAGATTTCTTCGAAGACTTTTAGTAACATGCTTTATTTGATGTACTGTTCCATAAAGCTGGACACCTTTCCGCTGTACCTCTGCAAGTCACCAACTTACATGGGTTGGTGAAAGGTCCATGCTTTTGGTAACTGTACATTGAGGTCTTGAGTCTGTAACTTTCTACTTTATGTACGTTAGCCTTTTTGTAATAGATAAGGATGTGAGCTAGGGCATGTCATAGTCACAAGTCAAAAGGCAATCTGCCTTTTGACTCTACAATTAATTTTTGTTGTCTAGTCAATTGTATTTGGCTGGCTTTCAAAGTATAGCCGGCTGTGGGATGTAGTATAAGTATATTATGTTCTTGTATCTTTTGAATATGCTTTGTAACACTTGTAATAGAACATAAAGAAGGCAATATACCGCATTCTTGAAAACCAAATACTTGTGTTCATTGTGTTCTGTCTCTTGCATTATTTGTGTTCTTAGTATCTTAACACTTGGTTAATCCAGTTTACTGTTTGATTAAAGTTTAGTTAATCTCCTCTTTACGTTGTTGTGTTGTAACTAACCCTTCAACGATCCTGCAAGTTGTATGCAATTAACGGTCAACACCTATTGACAGTTGTTGTAAGCATTAATGATATGTATAAAGCATATGGTAATGTTCAGTTGGTTTGGGTTGTATCGGTTCAGTCATGGGTAACACACACACAACATACACACGTATTAGATCTTATGTAGATCCAAGTACCAGAAGGAGTTGTCATTGCCAATGACATTTGTGTAAAGATCCCTTTGTTATAGGAGAAAGTACTTGTTAAACATTTGTAGTCCCAAATGGTTGTTGATAATTGTAAAATGTTAGGTTGATTAAATTGAAATAGTATCTGCATGTTGATAGCGTTGACTTTAATCTTTATGGTCTAGCAATGACACTTGTATTGATGTTACCTTATCATCGTATGACATTCAAGAAGGAATTCACAAACCCAGCATCATCAGTTACACAACAGGACCTGACGCTCGACTCAACACTCCATTCATACGAATCAACCTTCAATCGTACGAATCAGCTTCATTCGCACGATTGAACCTTCATTCGCAAGACTGGCATTCAGTCGTACCACACAACACCCAATCGCATGACTTAACCTCCATACGCATGAATCAACCTTCATTCGTATGAATCAGCTTCATTCGTACGATTGGCCTTCAGTCGTGCGACGCACGCACAATCGCATACATCCATTCGGTCGCATGACTCAATCGCATACAACATTCAACCGCATTGACTCAATCGCACACATCATTCATCCGCATTAATGCAATCGCACACATTCATTCGATCGCATGACTCAGTGGCATGACATCCCAGTCGCACGACTCAGTCGCCTTAACAACTCAGTCGCACGACTTACCCAGTCGCACAGCTCAGTCACATGACAGACCTAGTCGCCTGAACTGCAGGTTGCGACTGCTGAAATGCAGCGCACCCTTCGGTTGCCCCGAGTACAAGTTTTACACAACAAGGATCTCCAGAAACACACTACAACACACACAAACAAGAAGCATACGCAGAAAGACATCACACGCACCCACACGACCTCTTGTGTTCGGGTTGACCCGAACACCCGAAACCCTAGAAATGGACAGCAATAAAACGAGCAAGAAAGGGACAACCAAGGTCGTCTACCTGCAAGGATAGAGTAGACTAGGTTGTAGATGAAGTCTTGACGACGAAAACGAGACGAAACGGGGAGGTTTTGGTGCAAAGATGAAGAAAATGTGAAGTGAAGGTGAATGGAGAATGAGTGAAGAAGATGAAGAAGGCTGGGAATGGGGTTTTTATACCCATCCCAAGTTTGCAAAATGTCAATTTTAGTCCCTACACTTCGCCTCGAGTTCAAAAAGTTTGTTTCGGTGAAAACGAATTAAAGTTGTTTGTTATATGATGTTAAAAATGTATTTAACGATAATTTGCACTTAAAAATGGTTTTATTAATGACAATAATTTTATATAAAATAATATTTTTAGTGATAATGATGATGAAGTTTGTAAAAGTTTTAAGCATAGCACACATTCACGAAAAAACCACAAGCACAAAGATAATAAAGTAAGTATGATATCCACACAAGGAGTAAACAAAGATTAGGAATGAACGATCAAGAAAAGTTAACGGATAATCACGTTAATTGACGGACCTTGTGGTGACGGATGTCACATATCCTTAGTTGAGAGAATTTCGTCTCGAAATTCAGTTGGAGTTAGGTCCAAGAGTGTCATCCTTGAACAGATGTGGATACTTGAGTTTCATCTGATCTTCCCATCCATGTAAACTTTGGCCCTTTTTTGAATTCCATCGCACGCGTACAATGGTATTCTACTGCGCTTCAATTGCTTGACCTTTCGATCCATGACTTCAATGGGTTCCTTAACAAAATGAAGCTTTTCGTCAATCTTGATGTCCTCAATTGGTACGTGAAGTGGCTCATCAGCCAAACACTTCTTGAGGTTCGACACTTGGAAAGTATCATGTACGCCGAAGAGTTCTTGTGGCAACCTTAATCGGTAAGCCACTGGCCCAATTCTTTCTGTAATCTGAATGGTCCAACGTATCTTGGAGCTAACTTCCCTTTCCTTCCAAACCAAAAAATTCCTTTCCAAGGAGAGAATTTGAGTAAAACTTGATCTCCAACGTTGAATTCTAGAGGCTTCCGACGGTTGTCGGCATAGCTCTTTTGGCGATCTCTAGCAGCTTTTAGTCTGTCTTTGATTTGGAAAATCTTTTCGGTTGTCTCTTGAATGGTCTCTGGGCCTATTAGCTAACTTTCACCAATCTCGGCTCAACAAACGGGAGATCTGCATTTTCTTCCGTACAACGCTTCGAATGGAGCACATCCAATGCTCGTATGGTAGTTATTGTTGTAAGAGAACTCAATCAATGGTAAATGAGTATCCCAACTACCACCAAAGTCGATTACACACGCCCTCAACATGTCTTCTAGCATTTGTATAGTTCGTTCACTTTGGCCATCTGTCTGAGGGTGATACGTTGTGCTCATATCCAATCGAGTGCCCATCGCTTTCTGTAGCGTCTGCCAAAATCGTGAAGTAAATTGGCTGTCACGGTCGGATGATCGACACCGGTATTTCGTGTCTTATCACAACCTCTTTTGTGTCCAATCTCGCCAATTTATCCATTTTGTAGTCTTCTCGGATCGGCAAGAAATGAGCAGACTTTGTCATTCAATCCACTACGACCCATATCGAATCATGCCCGCTGCTCGTATAAAATCCATAGCTATGTTCTCCCATTTCCACTCGGTAATTTCAGGTTGCTGCAATAATCCCGATGTTTCTGATGTTCAACTTTAACTTTCGAGCATGTCAAGCATCTGCTTACGTACATAGCAATGTCTTTCTTCATGCCTAGCCACCAGTACAGATCCTTAAGATCGTGGTACATCTTGTCTACACCAGGATGAATAGAATATCACATCTTGTGTACTTCATCCATGACCAAGGTACGTACACGTCCCCATCTGGGTACCCATATACAATCTATGAAATACTGTACCATCATCCTTGCAAATCATTTGTTTATCCAGCCCTCGGAATTCTTCTCCCGCAAGGTTTCCTTTTTCAACGCCTCATTCTATGCAATTTGGATCTAAGCTTTTAAATTCATTTGGATAGTCAATCCCAACGCTCGAGCACGTAATGGTTTCACGCGTTCTTTGCGGCTTAAAGCATCAGCCACTATGTTAGCTTTTCTCGGATGATTCCGGATTTCACAATCGTAGTCGCTAAGTAGTTCTACCCAACTTCGTTGACGCATATTAAGCTCTTCTGATCCAGGATATGTTGCAGGCTCTTATGATCAGTGTAGATGATGCATTTGGTTCCATACAAGTAATGCCTCCATATCTTAAGTGCAAATACTACAAGCGCCCAACTCAAATCATGAGTTGTGTAGTTCTTTTCGTGCCACCTTAAGTTGTCGCGAAGCGTAGGCAATTACCTTATCTTTCTGCATTAGTACACATCCAATCCTTGATGTGAAGCATCGTAGTAGTATACTACAAATCATCAGTTCCGTCTGGGAGGGAAAAATAGTGGTGCATTGCACAACTTCTCTTTCAATGTTTGGAACGCTGTTCTTGTGCATGTCCCAATCAAACTTCTTGTCTTTTGAGTCAGCAGCAGTGTGAACGGTTGAGCGATCTTTGAAAAATTCACGATGAAACGGCGATAGTATCCGGCCAATCCTAAGAATTGTCGTATCTCTGAAGCGTCTGAGGTGTATCCCATTTCTTCACACACTCGATCTTGCCGGGATCTACATGAATCCCATCTGTGTTAACACATGACCCAAAAACTTCACTTCCCGCAACCAGAATTCGCACTGCGAGAACTTGGCGAAGAGTTTCTCTTCCCGTAACAGTTCCAGTATTGCCCGAAGGTGTTCTTCATGATTCTCTTTCGATCGGGAGTAGATAGAGTATATCGTCTATGAATACGATCACAAAGTTATCCAAGTAAGGCTTACACACCCGATTCATTAGGCCATAAATACAGTTGGTGCTTAGTCAGCCCAAATGGATATGACCAAGAACTCATAGTGCCCATAATGAGTTCCAAATGCTGTTTTCGGTATGTCCTCCTCGAAAAACCTTAGTTGATGATATCCAGAACGAAGGTCGATCTGGAGAAATACGAAGCTCCTTGCAGCTGGTCAAACAGATCATGATTCTAGGGAGAGGATACTGATTCTTCACAGTAACTTGTTCAACTCACAGTAGTCGATACACATTCGGAATGACCCGTCTTTCGTTTTGACAAATAACACCGGTGCTCCCATGGTGAGTGACTCGACCGAATAAAACCCCTTCTCCAGTAGTTCTTGTAACTGAATAGATAATTCCTGCATTTCAGACGGTGCTAACCAGTATGGTGTCTTTGCCATGGCGTAGCTCCAGGAACCAACTCTATACGAAATTCACTTATCGTGGAGGAGGCAAACCAGGCAAGTTATGAGGAAATACATCTGGGTAGTCCCGTACCACTGGAATATCCGTCAATTTCTGCTCTTCTCTTTTTTCTACCACATGAGCCAGAAAGGCGTAGCACTGTTTTCGTAAACTTCGGCACGCTTTCATGCAGGAGATAATCTTTAAGTTTTTCCCAGTCGTTCTCCTGAATTATGAGTGCCTCCCGTCTGGCATGGGATTCGTACTACTTGTCCCGAAGACAATCTCAGCTTCGTTGTTCGACAACCAATCCATTCCCACAATCACATCGAAACTTCCTAACTCAAAGGGTATCAAGTCTATATCGAAGGCATGGTCTCCAGTATCAATGAGCACTTTAAATAATTTCAGCTTGAACAACCCTACCATTGGCCATGTCTATGGAGTAGCTAGTTCTAGCCTACTAGGACTTAAATCAAGCCAATTGCACAAACTCAGAAGATATAAAACTATTGTCTGCTCCAGTATCAAACAATATAGATGCGAAGTGATTATTGAGTAAGTGCGTACCTGTGACAACATTTGGGTCCTGACGGGCATCGTTGGCTCCAATGACAAATGCACGTCCCCGAGCTGTGTCCCCTGATTTCACGGGCCTTGATTTCCAGCTATGGCTATCACCTGTTGTGGTTGTTCCCTTGTTGACCAGCGCCAGATTCAGTCTGGGGCACATGTTCCTGTAGTGATCAGGGCTTCCACACTCATAACAGCCCATGGCATTCCCGGCAGGGGTAACCACGTTTGAATGGTGCCACAGATTCGGCACTGTTCTGCAATCTTTCGCTAGATGCCCAGGGCGTCTACAGTTCGCGCACACCCGGCACACATGCTGGGGGATGATGGAAATTGCACCTAGCACATTTGGGGTGCAGCCCAACATACTCTCTCTGCCCTGCGTCAACGACCACAAAGTTTCTGGTGGTCTTAGCCCTTTTGTCAAACTTCCGGAACTCGAACCAAATCGTTTCCCCAAACATCCTTTCTCTTCTCTGCTACCTTTCCAATACCCGTCTTCCACCATCTCACACTTAGAACGGCAGCCTTCAGAATTGCGCTCGAATCGTAGGAGGAGCAGCATGCTGTTACCATTGCCCAGATTTGAGGTGCCAGTCCCCAAATATCCTCTCGATCCTCTTCGATTCCGGAGTGACTAGATGTGGAACCAAGCTTGCCAACTCATGAAAATGATCAGTGTAAGTGGCGTGCCCGCCCCCACCATAGCATGAGTCCAGAATTCATGCTCCAGTTTCTACATCTCGTTGAGGGGCAGTAGTCCTCAGTGATCAAGGTTTAACTCGTCCCATGCCATCTGCATCATTGAGTCTCTTCCCTAGCCTGTATATGAGTGTTCCACCAAGTTAGTGCCTGACATGTAGTGAGCATGTGGCATACCTGATTTTCTGGCTGTCGAGGCATTCACTGATGTCAATCACTGCCTCTATCTTTTCAAGCCATCTAGTCAGGGCTATGGCTCCAACCTTTTCCATCAACTCTTTAGGTTTGCAGGCCACAAATTCCTCATACGAACACCCTTCTAGCATTAACAACCCCAGTCTCATTAGCAATCCCAGTTTCATTACGGCTATGCCACCATTCCCGGTCTCATGGATGCTTTTGTTCCCAGTCAGGTTTCCATATCTCATTATCATTGCCACCAAGCCCATGGGGGTGGGGGATTCTGAAGAGGATCCTCACTTGGTCCACAATAGTCGAGATCAGTGGGCCAGCTGTTGAGGCGATCAGAGCTGCCACATCAGCGTTTCCTGTTCCTTGATGTTGTGGCAGGGCCATCATTTGTTCTGGTGCTCTAACTCTGCCTCTGCCTTGCCCTCGGGGCTTCACTCCCGCCACTGTTGTTGCGGGTAACTTTTCGAGGCGGTATTTTCTAATCATAGAAGTAGTAAACACATAGCTTTAACCATTTCAAAGCATATAATCCATACCATCATCAATATTTAGCATTCCAAGTTGATATCACACTTCACAAACAAGTCATGTAATTCTCACACCATGAATAGGCAATGTTCAACAGTAGTCCATCATAATAATTGCAACCCATCCATATAATCACGTTAATCTAGAGAAGGTATCCATTTCCTCCTTTTTTGAGGTTGGTTTCAGAAATAACCTCCTCAGGGTAAATCTCAGTGTCCAAGGTCAAGCGCATTAGCATGATTGTGGAGATTTCTTCAGGTTTAATACCCGGGTTTTATAAACCAACTCAGCGCGCACGGGAACGGAAGATCCGATAGAGCATCCCAAAAAGAGTGAGCACAAGGGCTCTCTCATAGGGTGGAAAAGATCACGAACCAGAAGATGAATGAATCAAGTAAATAGAAAGACATGCACGAGATATAAAATGCACACAGCCCTAGCATGCAAATCTACTTGAAGGTTCCTAGGTTATAGTCTAGGTCAACTGAATTGCCTAATTCTCTATAACGAATGGCTCTGATACCAGTCTGACACACCCCCGCTAAGAGCGGAAACAACGGGGATTGTAATGAGACGGGATCATCATAAATATGGCAAGCGATAGAGATGCAATATAATAAATGATGACAAGCATGTCATGACGACACCCGACAACAAGGGGACTTGTGTAGTGTTTAGTCAATATTCACGACAACATAGCCATAAGCATAAACAAGTTAAATGATTCACATAACAAAGATGATAACTTGTATGCAATTCCCACAAACCGGGAACAAGTTACAAAAGTAGAATGTTGTTTAAAGAAAAACTACAACCAATGTTTCCAAAGACAAAGTTTAGCCACAAAATGCATCCTAGGGTCTCCACTAAGGCAGCACATCTAGATCTTAGCTAACATGATCACCTAAAAAGATATGCTCAAAATGGTCAACAAAAATATTGGTGAGCTCGCAAGTTTAAAAGTAAATAAGTAATGATGTTGTATAATAGTTTGTTGTAGAATACCATGAATACAGTTATAAGTAAGCAAAATCACATGACCTAAGCTTTACAACCAAACCTAACGACGTACACAAAGAATGTTGTCGGAATATATTCACCCAAGACCTATTCCTAGCGACTGGTTGGGTAGTAACTAGTATACCAACAACGAGGGTGGGGGTGGTGTCAACCCAAGTAGTATACCAATACCATCTGTCGATTCCACACTGGAATGAAATGGTTGTAGAAAGAACCACACAGTAGACTCAAGCATGTATCAGATAACTACTCATAAATAGTTAGCACGTTAATTCAGAGTATGTAAATTGTATGTAAGTTGTACAGCATAGAAAACAGGTAAGCATACTTTTCCCCAATGTTGTAAATGATTGAAAAGTTGTATAAAGCATAAAAGGGGCCACGGAATTCACTTGTTAAGTGGTAAGTATGAATGATCAAAGTTCTCAACAGTTGTATGCAATGAACGGTCAAACACCTATTGAAAGTTTTTGTAAGCATTAGATATGTATAAAGCATATGTTAATGTTCAGTCGGTTCGGGTTGTATCGGTTCGATCGTGGGAACACACACACAAACAGAACACACGTATTAGATCTTATGTAGATCCAAGTACCAGAAGGAGTCATCATTGCCAATGACATTTGTGTAAAGATCCCTTTGTTAAGAGAAAGTACTTGTTAACATTTGTAGTTCCAAATAGGTTGTGATAATTGTAAAAAGTCAGGCTGATTTAAATTGAAATATAGTATCCGCATGTCGATAGCGTTGACTTTAATCTTTGTGGTAAGCAATGACACTTGTATTGATGTTACCGTATAATCATATGACTTTCAACAAGAAGGGAATTCACATACCCAGCTTCATCAGTTACACAACAGGGACTGACGCTCGACTCAACACTCCACATTCGTACGAATCAACCTCAATCGTACGAATTAGCTTTATTCGGACGATTGAACCTTCATTCGCCACGACTGGCATTCAGTCGTACCACACAACAACCAATCGCACGAATTAACCTCCATACGCATGAATCAACCTTCATTCGTAAGAATCAGCTTCATTCGTACGACTGAACCTTCATTCGTACGATTGGCCTTCAGTCATGCGACGCACGCACAATTGCTTACATCCATTCGGCGCATGACTCAATCGCACCACAAGATTCATCCGCATTGACTCAATCGCACCATCATTCATCCGGATTCATTCAATCGTAC
>JACCIX010000692.1:17500-25943 GCA_025506515.1 Flaveria trinervia | reverse complement strand
TTTTGATGTTTGTTATTTGATTGTGTGGTTGATTTTTGACATGCATTACAAACTAATAACAAACTTAACAAGTTATTAAAATGATGGTTCTTAATCATTAAAAGGTATAAAAGGTTATTTAATTGATTTAATGGTTTTAAAGATTAGAATTGGGTTTTAATCAAAGGACCATAGGGTACCTTCTATTTGAAAGCATGCAATACAAGTACATAGAGTATTCTAAACTAGAATTATGAAATCTCTAAACTTTGACCAACAAGTTAACACCGTCCTTTTGCCACAACACTTGAATCAGTTGGAAACTCTTAATGGATAAAGGTCACCTAACCATTTAGAGGGACTTATGATTTAAGGGGGGATACCACATTGGTGGGATAAAGGTCACCTAACCACTTGTGGGTAAACTCACACGTGTGTGTAAGTAGGGTAACTTGATTTGCAAACCATGTTAATGGATCACCTAATATGGTTTCCAAATGGTGTTGATGGGATTAACGTGCCGACTTTACAGATGATGTTTAAAGGTCGATCCCCTACATCTAGAAGTTGCAAATTGGTTGCAACCGTCAATCATTGACCCCTTATTAATTTAAATCGTGGGATAAAGGTCACCTAACCACAATTTAAAGTAATGTGGGTTCTAGATTTTAATATAAAAATGGCCTTAAAAGGCATTAATTATTAAATTGGCAATATCGAAAATACAAAAATAAAACTTTGTTAAAATTTTGTAGATGGCCTCACATAATGATAATTCCGATAACTCGTCCGCGTCCAACCAATCTCTACGAGCGATCCTCCAAAAGGAACGTCTAAATCATAACACTTTATCGACTGGATCGAAACTTGAGAATCGTCTCAAGTAAGAGAGAAGATCGTATGTTTTAGACGACCCTATCCCCGATCACTAGCGAGGATGATGAGGAGGCCTACAACGATTGGCTGAAGTACACTGAGGACTCCGTCCAAGCGTCTTGTCTCATGCTAGAGAGCATGAACCGGATCTCCAAAAGGAGTATGAACACCACGGAGCCTACGACATGATAACCCAGCTGAAGGAAACGTTCCAACAACAAGCTAGGGTTGAGCGCTCGAAACGGTTCGAGCAATCCTGGCATGTCGTAATGGACGACAACCAATCGGTTTCATCTTATGTACTTAAGATGAAAAGTCACATTGACCGCCTCGAGAGGCTTAATTGTCCCGTTTCGAAGGAATTGGCCACGGATTTGATCCTGAATGGCCTTACCAAGAGGTTCGAGACATTCGGGTTGAACTACAACATGAATGCTTGGGACCAAAGCATGGTGAGCTTCACTCAATGCTCAAAACTGCCGAGGCGGCATGGGTAAAAGGGTTTTACCCGTTCTTACCATCAATGAAGGTGGGAACAATAAAAGGCCTCGTCCCGCACCCAAGGCAAAAGTTGCCAAGGGCAAGGGACCCGCTTGGGGAAAAGGGAAAAGGGTGGCAAGGGTTGCCACCCAAACCACAAGAGAAAAGCAAAAGTTTGCTACTAACGACCCATGCTTCAAGTGTGGGGAGATTGGACATTGGGCAAGGAATTGTCCTGTCCATCTCAAGAGTTGAAAGCAAAGAGGGATGCCGGGCAGACCTCAGGTACAATATACATGATCCATATTGATTTAAAATGATATCCTCTAACACATGGGTATTAGATACCGGATGTGGAACTCACATTTGCAATTGTTGCAGGGGTTCAAAAGAAGTAGTGACTTCAAGAAAGGGGATATAAGCCTCTACATGGGCAATGGGGCTAAAGTTCAAGTTGAAGCCCGTGGTGACTACATCTTGAAACTTCCAAATGGTTTGGAAGTGATTTTGAACATGTTTTGTATGCTCCTAGTTTGACTAGGAATTTATCTCTGTAGCCTGTTAAAACAATTGGATATGTATTATCCTTTATTGAAAATGATATTCATGTTTCTTTAAATGGTATGTTCTATTTTAAAGCCATTCCCATTAATGGTATTTATGAATTGGCTCATGAAAATACTCTAAATAGCTAATTGTACCAAACTAACACCAAGAAACTCAAGTTGGACTTGAGTGATACCTATCTTTGGCATTGTCGTCTTGGTCATATAAACAAGAAACGTATACAACACACTTCAAAAGAATGGTCTTTTAAAACGAATGAATGTTATTCATTTGATGTATGTGAATCTTGTTTACAAGGTAAAATGACTAAGGCACCCTTTAGTGGAACTACGAAAGGGCAAAAGATTATTAGGAATCATACATTCGGATGTATTGGTCCTTTTAAACCAATGACTAGGAATGGTGAAAGATACTTCATTACCTTTACCGACGATTATAACCGCTATGGGTATGTGTACTTATTAAAGCACAAAGATGAAGCCTTTGAAATGTTCAAAATCTTCAGAATGAAGTAGAAAATCAACTCAACAAGTCGATTAAAGTTCTCCGCACCGATAGAGGAGGTGAATACCTAGTGATGCTTTTCAAGATCATCTTAGGAATTGTGGGATCGTCTCACAACTCACTCTACCTGTAACACCACAACATAATTGGTGTGTAGAGGAGGAATCGAACCTTATTGGATATGGTTCGATCTATGATGGCTAGAAGCACATTACCTCTATCATTTTGGGGTTTCGCTCTGCTCTCCGCGGCCCGTATTCTAAATATGGCCCCAACAAAAAGGTGGAAAGGACACCTTTTAAGATATGGCATGGAAGAGTTCCATCCCTATCATACTTAAGGGTCTGGGGTTGTGAGTCTTATGTTAAGACTCCCACCCCAAACAAATGGAAGTCCGATCCACCAAGTGCATCTTTGTTGGATACCCGAGATTCTATGGGATATTATTTCTATGATCCACTAGAAGAAAAGGTTTTGTTGCCAGAAAGGGGAGTTCTTAGAAGCAAAGTTCTTATGGAAGGAACTAGCAGTAGAACAGTGGATCTTGAGGAGGATCAAGAACCATAACCGATGCACGTTTGGTTGAAACTAGCACTCAACATGCGGATGTTGAAGATGATCAAATGGTTGATCAATACACACAAAAACGTTCGCAGAAGTGGTAGAACTAGTAATCCACCTGAAAGATACGAATTTTTCATGGATGGATGCTATGTGGTAGATTCAGATGAACCAACCACATATCATGATGCAGTGTCCAATTCGGATTGTGACAAATGGCTCGAGGCCATGAGCGTTGAGATGCAATCCATGCATGACAATCAAGTATGGGACTGGTTGTTCCACCTCCTAACTCAAAAGTAGTTGCAAGCAAATGGTTTTCAAGAAGAAAACCGATATGCATGGAAACTTGGATACTTATAAAGCTAGACTTGTAGCAAAGGGTTTCACTCAAACTCAAGGAGTTCATTATGATGAAACCTTCTCACCTGTTGCGATGCTAAAGTCTATAAGGATATTGTTGTCATAGCTGCTCATTATGATTATGAGATTTGGCAAATGGATGTCAAAACTGCTTTCCTAAATGGATATCTTGAGGAAGATGTCTATATGGTTCAGCCTGAAGGTTTTGTCAATCCAAACATCCTAAAAAGGTATGCAAGTTAAAGAAATCAATCTATGGATTGAAGCAAGCGTCGAGAAGCTGGAATCATCGTTTTGATGAGGAGGTAAAGAAATATGGCTCATCAAAAACGCTGATGAGGCTTGTGTGTATAAGAAGGCTAATGGGAGCACAGTAACTTTCATAGTATTGTATGTTGATGACATACTACTATTGGAAATGACATTCCAACCTTGGAAGGTTAAAAACCTGGCTTGGAAGTTGTTTTTCCATTAAGGATCTTGGTGAAGCGCCTATATTCTGGGAATAAAGATCTATAGGGATAGATCAGGCGATTGATTGGTTAAATCAAAGTGCGTATATTGATAAAATCTTAAAAAGGTTCAAGATGGAAAACTCTAAGAAAGGTACCGTACCTATTCAAAGTGGAACGATATTGAGTACGACCTAATGTCCTAGTCAAAGGACGAGCATGATAAAATGAAGGCAATCCCATACGCATCTGCTATTGGATCCATCATGTATGCGATGATATGCACTCGACCGGACGTGTCATGCGCCTTAAGCATGACAAGCCGTTCCAGCAAAATCCTGGAAACATTCATTGGATGGCTGTTAAGAACATACTTAAGTACCTAAGGAGAAGCAGGGACATGTTCCTAATCTATGGATCTGGTGATGAGAACTCGTTGTAAAAGGTTACACAGATGCGAGTTTCCAAACCGATCGTGATGATTCTCGGTCACAATCGGGATATATTTTCATTCTGAATGGAGGAGCGGTCTCTTGGAAGAGCTCCAAGCAGGATGTGGGGCTCTATCAACTACAGAATCAGAATACGTCGCCCCGCCTCATTGGCAGCTCAAGAAGCTGCATGGTTGAAGAAATTCATTGCCGATCTAGGGGTTGTCCCTTCCATTCAGGACCCCTTAGAGATCTTTTGTGATAACGAGGTGTGATTGCTCAAATCAAGGAACTCGTGCTCATCAAAGACTAGGCACATTGAGCGGAGATTCAACTACATACGGGATAAAGTTGAAAAGGGAAAGATATGTATTCGCAAAGTTCACACGGATCAAAACATAGCGGATCCTCTCACGAAGCTCCTTGAAAAGGCAAAGCATGAAGGTCATACTTGTGCCATGGGACTTCGATATTCTAGTGATTGGATTTGATCTGTAAACTTTGTATTTGGATATGTGGAACTGTTTATTATTTCAATAAAATTATTTGGTTATAATGTTTCAATTAATGTTCCAATTTAGCATGTTTAATCCATGAGTAAATGTTTACTCTAAATGTCCGTAGTCGTTCATACTTGTGGGAACAAGTGTGAGGGTAAGATTATTATGAACTTGGATTGGTTGATATTCATAAGGATGAATATAGAGCAATGGGTTGCTACCAAGGTTCATAGATATTTGCGGGATGCAAATATTGGACTGACCCGCATCTCAAATTTTACTACATGGAATCTTATTGATTGATCATAAGTAAATTTGAGTAAAGGCGAATATCATTTGGTATCCTTTGACCTGAGATACATATTGGGTTTTGATGTTCACCAAGTATTATACCTTGAGCTATTTCTTCACTGTCCTGAAATAGTGGACAGCACATAGAGTATGTTCAGGGATGACACGAGGTGTTTTATGAGAAATGTATGTAGTCAACACGAATTTGTTCCTCTTATTCATTGAGAGTTAGATGTCTAAGGCCTGATAAGTTAAATCAACAAGGAATGATCATTCTGTGTTCTTGGATTTAACATGACATCTGAAACAAAAGGATAGATGATTGATTCACCTAAATCATTTCAAGTAGGTACTTGAATAAGATGATGTTATTGAATGGCTATAAGTCATGCGTATTAAGGGTAGTAAACCGTTGTTAGGCGGTATTTACTGCTTGCATCAAACTCCTATGAATTTTGTGCAAGTGGGAGATTGTACATTTCATATGCCCAAAACACATAGAATATTGATGTGGTTAGTACGTCATGATCCAAGTCGGGTTATACCCAATAACAAGCTATACAAACACCAACAATTATATTTGTTGATAAGATCATACAATAAATATTGACACCTATTTAGTAAATTGGTTTTCTAAATATTGCTTTTGTGAAAGAACAATATTATTTGGATAATTTGTTCATGAGATATTTATTTGATACATTATTTAAGTTGGTTAAATAATGTCAAATAAAAGTATGTCATGTTATGAAATTTAAACTATGTTTTAAATTTTGTAACTTAATATGCTTGGAAGTGTAGTTTTTATAAAAGATTAAAAAGATGAGGGAAACCCCCCTTTTGGGTTTAAGTTTCGGCCGCCCCTATGGGCCATTGAGAGGATATGTCATGCTTCTGTTCTTTGCAAGAGTTAACTCACATTATCACTCAACCCTCTTTTGCTACACTCTCTCTCACACACACAAAAGTGGCAACATGTTCTCTCTTTGAAGACAGCAACATTTTCGATTTGAAGCAGCCAGAAACAAAGCTGAAAAATCCTTTTTCTTGGTTGTTTTGGCTGATTTGGGTTTGCTCTTCTAGGGGTTTCTTGTGGTGTAAAGCTCCCTAACAAAGCAAGGTGTTGGAAGAAGCTTGTGGGTACTACAACTTGAGGTTCTCTTCTTTGAGGGCTGCATAAACAATATCATCATCATCTTCATCTCATCCTTCTTCATTCATTTTTGAAGGCTGCAGAAAGGTAGTTATAGCAGCCCCTTGTGGCTGTCATATTATGTTGTTTTAATGTTCTCATAGCTTGTCTATTCACATAATATGATCCTTGTTTTATGGGTTTGTTTCATATGCTTAATGGCCTCTTAAAGAATATATTTCAGCTTTCAAAATCGTTGAAAAACTAATATTATCCGCTGCGTTTCTGAAAGTTAAATGGTTAAACTATGTTTTATGTTCTTGCAAACCTACATTTGTTGTTGTTGTTGTTCTTCTTCTTATTGTTGTTATTGGTGGTCGTGGTGATGGTGTTTTTGTTGTTGTTGTTGTTATTGTTGTTGGTGTTGGTCTCGTTGTTTTCGTTGTTGTTGTTATTGTTTTGTTCTTGTTGTTAGTGGTGGTAGTGTTGGTGTTGGTGGTGGTGTTGTTGTTGTTGGTGGTGGTGGTGTTGCTGTTGTTGGTGTTATTGTTGTTGTTGTTGTTGTTTTTGTTGGTGTTGTTGTTCTTCTTCTTGTTGTTGTTGTTGGTGGTGGTGATGGTGGTGGTGGTGGTAGTGTTGTTGTCGTTGTTGTTATTGGTGGTGGTGGTGGTGGTGTTGATGTTGTTATTTTTGTTGTTGTTGTCATTGTTGTTTTTGGTGTTGATGTTGTTGTTCTTGTGTTGTTGTTGTTGTGGTGGTGGTGGTGTTGTTGTTGCTATTGATGTTATTGTTGTTGTTGTTGTTGTTGTTGTTTTTGGTGTTGTTGTTGTTGTTGTTGGTGGTGGTGGTGGTGGTGGTGTAGTGGTGGTGGTGATGGTGGTGGTATTGTTGTTGTTGTTGTCATTGTTGTGGTTGTTGTTGTTGTTCTTGTTGTTAGTGGTGGTGGTGTTGGTGTTGGTGTTGGTGTTGGTGTTGGTGTTGGTGTTGGTGATGGTGTTGGTGATGGTGTTGGTGTTGTTGTTGTTGTGGTTGGTGTTCGTGTTATTGCTGTTGGTGTTATTGTTGTTGTTGTTGGTGTTCTTGTTGTTTTATTATTATTATTGTTGTTGTTGTTCTTGTAGATGTTGTTGTTCTTGTTGTTATCATTGTTATTGTTGTTCTTGCAATTGCTTTGTGAGGTTGTTGGTGTTGTTGTTGTTGTTTATTCCAGTTATTGTTGTTGTTGTTATTGTCATTATTGTTGTTGTTGTTGTTGTTGATGTTAGTGTGGTGGTGGTGGTGGTTTGTTTTTTGTGGTTGTTGGTGTTGTGTTTAGTATTCTTGTTGTTGTTGTTGGTGTTGTTGTTGTTGTTGTTGTTGTTGTTGTGGTTGTTATTGTTGTTGTTGTCGTTGTTGTTGTTGGGTTGTTTTGTTGTTGTTGTTGTTGTTGTTGTTGTGTTGTTGTGTTTGTAGTGGTGGTGTTGTTGGTATTCTTGGTGTTGTTGTTCTTGTTGTTGTTACTGTTGTTATTGTTTGTTTTTCTTGTTGTTGTTTGTGGTGGTGGTGGTTGGTGGTGGCGGCGGGGTTGTTTGTTGTTGTTGATGTTGGTGTTTTGTTATGGGTATTGTTGTTGTTGTGTTGGTTATTGTTGTTGGTGCTGTTGTTGTTGTTGTTTGTGGTGTTGTTGTTGTTGTTGCTGGTGTGGTGGTTTAGTTATTGTTGTTCTTGTTGGAATTGTTGTTGTTGTTGTTGTTATTGTTGTTGTTGTTGTTATTGTTTTTGTTGTTGTTATTGGTGGTGGTGGTGGTGGTGTTGTTGTTGCTATTGATGTTATTGTTGTTGTTGTTGTTTTTGGTGTTGTTGTTGTTGTTCTTGGTGGTGGTGGTGGTGGTGGGGGTAATGGTAGTGGTGATGGTGGTGGCACTGTTGTTGTTGTTGTCATTGTTATGGTTGTTGTTCTTGTTCTTGTTGTTAGTGGTGGTGGTGTTGGTGTTGGTGTTGGTGTTGGTGTTGGTGTTGGTGTTGGTGTTTGTGTTGGTGTTCGTGTTGTTGTTGTTGTTGGTGTTCGTGTTGTTGCGGTTGGTGTTATTGTTGTTGTTGTTGGTGTTCTTGTTGTTGTTGTTGCTATTATTTTATTGTTGTTGTTATGTAGATGTTGTTGTTCTTGTTGTTATCGTTGTTATTGTTGTTCTTGCAATTGCTGTGAGTGTTGTTGGTGTTGTTGGTGTTGTTGTTGTTGTTATTCTAGTTATTGTTGTTGTTGTTGTTATTGTCATTATTGTTGTTGTTGTTGTTGTTGTTGATGTAGTGGTGGTGGTGGTGGTGTTG